>PVLD010015753.1:0-47429 GCA_004027595.1 Dinomys branickii
CTTTTTTTTTTCTTTGGTACCAGTAATCAAACTCACGACCTTGTACTTACCAGGCAGGCCCTTGTGTTCCTGAGCTATATACCTGGCTTTCTCTTGGTTTTTGTCCTGCTTCACTGGTATACTAGTGTCCACCTCTCTATACTCTTTCTAACTTTTACACTTCCTTAAAGTTAAGTCTCTGGTTCACTTTCTTCTTAATCCATATGCATAGCATAGATGTGCCATGTCTTTAGGTAAGGTCTCTAATTGAATGACTCACAGATTCATATTTCTCGTTCATTATTATCCTTTTTACTCCATCTGTTCAACTGCTATACTTGGATCTCAAATTCACCATACCACAGTCTAACTCCTTTACCTCCCTAGCTCTGTCCCGCCCACCTTCATAAATGGCTTCTTCATCCTTCTCTGCACTCAAGCCAGAAACTTTGATCTATCCTTCTTTTTCAAGCCATATCCTACAAATATACTAAGTCCACCCTTAAAATAGGTTCAGGATCTTACCACTGTTCACCTGTTATGTCACTACTACTATGGTCTATGTTTATTGTCATCTCTTGTGGCATTGATTGCAGCCATTTCCTTGCTCCTACCTTAGTGCCAAGTAGGTATCACACAAGACTGTACGTGATTGTACATGGTGTGGCCCAGTGCTGTTTCTCTGATCCCCTCTCCCACTATTCTTGCCTTAACCTCTTCTCTTACACTGTCCCCCTGGATATCTGTGTCACACCAGTGGGGAGTACTCCTGGCCTTTTCAGTGTTGTCTGCTCTGCGTCCAGTGTTCTCCTAGGTGTGTTCCAGGATTATCTCACTACATTCAGTTTTATACTTAGACGTCACCTTTTTCATGAGGCATTTTTTAAACACTCTATGTAAAATAGCAGACCCTTCTGCCAATAGCAAACCCCTCTGTTTTTGAGAGCTTGCTTGGTGGGTCTAGCAGCTACTTCAATACCGTTGACCAAGGGAAAAGGCCTCCTGTATCAGGAGTGCTCGTCCTTTTCACAGCTTTGGGAGAATCGCACATGGAGCAGTGAAGGAAGAAGGCAGCACCCACCTGGCCAGCCAGATCAGCTGAATTAGCCCTGGCAGTCAGTGGACTGACAGATGGTGCAGCCAGATTGCCCTCCCTTCCCCCCTCTGTTCTTCATACCCTGCTTTACATGTTATATAGCTCTTAACAGTATATGTTACTTTCATGTCTCTGCGTATGCTCTAGTTTATAAACCCATAAGGTAGAGATTATCAGAGCCATTATTATTTTTCCAGTGCCTGAAACAGTGCTGAGCAATAGTAGGTGCTACATGAAAGTTTATTGAGTGAGTAGTAGACCAGGGACCTTTCACCTTAGGAACATAGTTTGACACATTTTCATTTAATCAGCTTTGAGAATTGTGTAGGCCATTCAGTTGTCCTTGATCCCAGTCATGTTATTTCCTAACTTCCTCCTTCCCCTAAAGTTGAACTATATATGTTATGGTAGAACTTTTCAAGAGGGGAAATATTCACAGAAATAGTTTTTAGAACTAGGGAAATAACTACTGAGTGAGCTAATGATTTTCCTACAACTTTTAAGATGTGGTCTTATTTTGAAGGTTTTTAATCGACTTTGGTTTCCACTTGTGAGACCTGGTGCTCTTGCAGTTCTTTCTCACATGCTGCTTAGTTTTCAGCATTCTCCAGAGGCGTTCCATCTGGTAAGTTATGACACAAGCTTTCTACGTTGAAAAGTTTTGTTTTCAAAACTTAAGTTTATTATTGAGTCACATTTGTATGCAGCGAAATGATCATAGATGCATCTTAAAATCCTAACTATTTTGATACAACTTTATGATTTCTTTAAAAATTGAGATTGTGAGATTTCTTTCCTGGGAGTCTGTTTTCAGAGTGCTTTGTTTCTCACCAAAAGTGCCCCACTTGAAACCACTGCCAGCAATTGAAAGTTAATGCTGTCTATGGGGGATGTCTGCAACCTATGCAAGCAGTGTAGAAGGATTAAAATGGCTGAAAACTACTGACTACTTTCAAATTGCAGAACCATGAAAACATCAGTCTTGGCTTTATAGCCCCAGAATTACACTATCATATTCTCTGTTATGTCATGTCCCACAAATGCTGTTGATGCCATCTTTCAATATGCAGATCCTCCCATTTTAAGCCAGCTCTCTCGCTGGTTTTGATTTGATAGGACTATCAGTTACTGCAGGTGAGGAATGGTATGATGTCATTTTGGAACGCTGTCTGCTGACCTTCCTGGGGCCTCACAGGGAAGCAGTATCCTCCTTTGCTACCTGCTTTCTGCCAGGTTTGCTCTTTACCTTTATTGGGCTGTTATCTCACATGTCAGCATACCCACGATGTAAAAATCCTACAGATGCTAGTCCACTATGTCAAAATTCAGAGGAGACTAATAAAAAAGTACAAAATCCCAGTTGGTAATTTTTAGCTAGAAACATAACTAGTCAGAACTAGCCATATAATCACATAGGTTGCTCATCACCTAATTTCTACTGGGGGAAAATCCACAGGCTTTGTAGTAAATAAACCTTACTAAGAAGTAATTACATTGCACATTATCACTTAGGATGAATGATTTATGCAGTTAATTGCCCTAACTTTTGTGAGTTCAATATGAAATAGTAACCTTTTACCTGTTACATAAACAAGCTTGAGACTTTAGCAAATGTAACAAGTATACTGGCAAAGTTTTCCAAGGAAGAAGGAATCACTTTGTTCTTGTCTTCGGGCACAACTGAAGAGGAAAAACATTGTTTTCAAAATTTCTAGGAAGAAGAGTCTTAAATAATTTAATCATCCATTCTAACATTTATTACTCATCACATTGAGGCTATTCCTTAATCTCTGTGATTAAGTCATTTAAGATATATTCTAAATGTATTTTATTGCTCATAATTTTTTTTAAAAGATTGAAGATATCCCCTTACCTTTTGCATTGCTTTTCTCATCTTTTTTGCAGGGGGAGTAGTTGAAATAACGTTGTTTAACTTTGCGGTTAAATATATGGCTATTGAATTAAACAAGTATTAAATCACTTGCTTGAGAAACAACTCTGAAACGAATCTGGCTTACTAAGCCTAAAAACAAAGCCCAAATTACTGCCCAGTAGTATGTACAGCTTGATCCTTTACTCAAAACTTGGACATCTACTAGTGAGTCATGTGATAGCTAACTCACCTGTAACTCCAGATAACTCAGTGAAGGACTGAGGTTTACAGTGTGGCTAAGTATGAGCAATAATTTGGAATCACCAGTATCATTATCCATTATATATTTAGAATATTTAAGGGCAAACCAAGATTCATGTTTCAGTATGTGTTATCAGCCAGCTTTCATTTCATTTTTTTGTAAGTGGGGAAAATTTATTTTAAATAGATACTGTGGCACATAGTTCTTATAAAGGAGAAAGAAAAATGTGCAAGTTACAAAATTAATAGGCTTTATACATAAGTTACATACTAACTTATGTTCCGTGAACTTCACAATATTTAGAGGTAAACACCTATTTGAAAGTGTATCTGTATAACTAAAGAAGTAAGTCTTATTTTCTTGTCAGAAATGATTTTCATCATTTAGGATATAGCAGTTTGCAACCATATAAAATCTATTCTACAGAAGCTTTTAGAAGTTTCAAAACCATGAATTTAATAATTAGCTCAAATTTTTTTCTCTCTCTTCACCTCTGAGGAAACAAAATAATTTTATATTTCTGGCATTTTAGCAACTGAATCTCCCATAGATGTAGCATTAGGGGGCAAAGTTATTCAGATTTTCCTAGAAATGCAGAACTGATGATGACAGCATTAGGAACCGCCAGTGTCACAGTCACATCGGTACCTCCTGTGGTGGAGATAAGACTATATGGCTGGTGTAGATAAAACGTAGTTTAAGACCTCAAGCTCAAGAGTGAAGCCAAACAGAGCAGAGCAGAAAAGAACAGAACTAGTACTGTTAATTTAATAATATAATTATTTTTAAGGAGCAGGAGGGAGCTTATTGGGGCATTACTATAACTGCTATTATTACTATTGGATGATACGAACTTAATAAAGCTCCAGCTTCTCTTTTATTGAGTTAGCAACAACTTAAAAACAAAATATAAGATGCCCTTTACAATAGAAGTAGAAATATATACATCAGGTTATAGATTATAGTAAATAATCGATGGAAAAACTGTAACAGTGTCATGCTAATGAAATGGACCATTTCTGTAAAATAGAATTTGTTTCATTTTGGTAATCTCTTAAAGTGTGGTTGTCCGTGTGTTTGTTGACTTCTTAGCCTAAGTTTACAATGGAAGGACATGTTGTGGTGATCATCAATGTTAATAACTTTATACATGTTTATAAGCACTGAGCATTTAAATTTTTCTCTTTTTTTAGTGTCATTTTCTTGAAATAAAAGAAGCTTCTGATTTCCTTTATTTTCAGAACCATCTCTTTTTAGGAGTGGGGAACAGCATTTGTTATTAATGATATTCCATCTAACATAAGACATTGTTCTGATGCTTATCAAAGAGGAAAGTGATGTTATCTGACCGACAAGTTCAGTTACCCATATGTTACTTCAAAGATTTTTTTAAGTAGACCTTACCTAATGCAGTGTATTCTTTTAAGTGAAAAGCTTTAAATTTACACTAGATGGAGCTCTTTAGCTAATTCTAGGTGTTTTTCTTTTTGTTTGTTTGTTTTTATTGTTGCTGTTTTTAATTTTGTTTCTATTGAGTAATCTGCCCAGTATAAAGGCCTTAATGTTTTTCCCCTGAAGGCTTTTTTTAAAAGAATGGCTGCAGTGACTAAGATTTTTATTCTGTACCTGATACTGTGTTTTACATGGAGTATAAGAACAAGGAGGGGGCCGGGCGTGGTGGCGCACGCCTGTAATCCCAGCACTCGGGAGGCTGAGGCAGGAGGATCCTTGCGAGTTCGAGACCAGCCTGGGCTACAAAGTGAGCTCAAGGCCAGCCTGAGCTGCATAGTGAGACCTTGTCTGAAAAGACAAAAGTAAATAAGTAAAAGAACAAGGAGGGGAACAGTAAAAGGAAATACAATCATATGTGACTTTGAAAGCTAGATTTTCCTTAATATTCCAAAGTTTTTAGCTTTGTAATTTTTTTAAGAAAAGGCTACAACTGAAATTTCAGAAAAATATTTGCTTATTGTGTACTGTTCTACTTAGAGGCGGGAGAATGTTACTAATGTATAAAAATACTTGTCCTTTTCTCTCTTCAGATTGTTCCTCATGTCCTTAATTTGGTTCACTCTTTCAAAAGCAATGGCCAGCCCTCCAGTACAGCCTTCTTAGTGCAGTTAACAGAACTGATACACTGTATGATGTATCATTACTCTGGATTCCCAGATCTCTATGAGCCTATTCTGGAGGCAATAAAGGTATGACAGCTATATCACCAACATTTTTGGAGCTACAGACCGTGATATAATAGATGAACACGATAAAACATTCCTGTAACCAGCTGTTCAATTTATAATTGTATGATACTCTTTCTGTTTTTTGTTTGAAAAATGCAGTCAGAACTAGGTTTCACTAATGATTAGAAGAGTAATGTCTCATTTGCTGTCACTTCTCAATAGCCATTACTTCTTTGGTCTATAATGCTATCAATTATAAGGCATATTCTTAAATTTATGATACCTCTTGGAAAGATAGGCTACATTAAATGAATATATATATATATATATCAGGTTTGTAGCCCACTATCCAGTTTTAAAATATGTAAAGTACATCTAAGAATCAAAGAAACATGATGTAGTAAAATACATAACTTTGATTCCCTTCCTTTTTCACTTTTTTTGTAATTGGTGCATATTGGTTATACAGGTTAGTGGGTTTCATTTCAGCAGATTCATACACGTACATAACATACGTTGACCATTTTAATCATCTCCAACATCACTTCCCTTACTGTCTTCTTTCCCTGGCTTCCAATTTTGGGAGGTGGTTCAAGGTGTGTAATATATTTTAATATCTGTCTCTGGTTCCCACACCCACTGCCGCTCCCCCTTATTCCCTTTTCGTACCTAATAATAGTCTCACTTCCCCTTTTTATAGTTCTGTCTGATGTGAACTCTTCAGGAGTGTCACAGAATCTTTTCTTGGATTATCTGTGGGTTACCCTGTTTTCTACCTTTATATACAGATAATGGATCCAAAAACTATTGATTCTGTTTGTGTGGAACCATGGGTCACAGCAGGGATATTTTGTTCTCAGTAAATTTATTGGGTGATGCAAGTATACCAAAAGAGTGGGAGAACTTAACCTCGCCAGATGTAATCAGATGTTACTAGATAGCAGTTCTATTAATAATGCCTCTTTTGAGATTTAAAATTAAAGATTTACAATTAAAGATCTTGTTGCTTTTTTCTCGTCTGTATCTGCAAGGAACTAAAAATGTGCTCTCTTTTAATTAGCTAAATCAAACTAATTTGGTTGACTCCCAAATTATTAAGTAACAATTGTGGTGTTGGTATGACACTTTGACATTTCAGAAGTAAATTACATATAGGAGTATTTTGTCATGCATTTGATAGTGATGTTACTCTCTTTCAGCATTGTTGCTGTGTCTACTGATTGCCATTGTTCATTGTTGAAAATTCTGATAACTTATATGGGCTCTGAAGCCAAAAGGGGTTTACTTATTCTTAGCCCAAGGAAAGCATATTCTATTTGCTATCAACAAGAGGAACAAAAAAACTTTTTTTTTTTTTTTTTTTTGCGGTACTGGGGATCAAACTCAGGACCCTGCACTTGCTAGGCAAGCGCTTATTCCACTGAGCTATATCCCCAGCCCTCAAAAAAACTTTTTTAAACCCAGGAAATTAAAATACCTTAAGGTCTATACACAAAACGTGATAGCAGCCTAGAAAAGCAAATCATTTAAGTATAAATGATTTCACCAACTTTCTCTCATTCTCCAGTGGTCTGCTCATGCTTGAAATCATTTATACTGAGCATTTTATCCTACGACCTCATGCTTCACTAAGTGAATAAGGAGAATACGTTATAACAATTATCCAGGTGGTGACATATGAGATTGCATTTCATTTTCGGAAGTCAGAGGTCATTGTGCTAAATGGCACCTCTTACTTTTCATCCTTAATTACTTTAGACTTTTATTTCTAAGGATTAATACTGAGCAAATATTGGTGGTTTCCTGCAAAGGAAACATTTCTTGTTTTCATCACAAAATTTGAAAGTAAATGTTTTGTGTAGCTTAATCAATTGTGCACTATTTTAAATCCTCATTCTACTGCCTCTGAATCATACTACAGCATACTCACTGATTTCAAAGTTTTATTTTGCATACATTTGCTGGCAAATATGGAGTATAAATAGTTCAAATGTGACTTGAATTTCTGGCTCTTAGGGATTCTTCAACTTGCTAAACTGCCATGCAACATAATTTGATTTTTTAATAACTATCCCCAAATACTGTCAGTGATTTCAAAACTAAGTGGGAGCAAGGAAAAACTTAGGGTGGGGGGGTAAATCTTTATAGAGTCAGTTAATTTAATAACAAAAATAGTTTTTACTTTATTTTTCAACTGCTTTTCTCTATAATTTGTAGGATTTTCCTAAGCCCAGTGAAGAGAAGATTAAGTTGATTCTCAATCAAAGTGCCTGGACTTCTCAATCCAATACTTTGGCATCTTGCTTGTCTAGACTGTCTGGAAAATCTGAAACTGGGAAAACTGGTCTTATTAACCTAGGAAACACATGTTATATGAACAGTGTTATTCAAGCGTTGTTTATGGCTACAGAGTGAGTTTCAATTTAAGGCTTTTCTTTTTAACTGCAGAAATTAATATATGCTGGTGATACATACGAAGGCAAGAACTATCTACACAGTTTCTGTTTGTTTTACAGTTTTGGGGATGGAACACAGAGTCTTCACACTGAGCTACATCCCCAACTCTTTTTTTTTTTTAATTTGAGACACGTTCTTGCAGAGTCACTAAGGTACCCAGGCGAGGCTCACACTTGCAGTCCTCCTGCCTCAGCCTCGGAGAGTGCAGGGGTTGTAGGAGTGCGCCACCACGCCCAGCTACCGCCATACCCACATAAATGTTAACACTTCCATGTAGTGAAACTGCTTTTAATGCTCAAAAACTATTAAAATGTTAACCTATATAAATTCTACTTGGTTTATATTACACATTACATTTAAATGCCACTTTTAAAACAATTTCTGTGATTTGATGTTTAGTAGTGTAACGGAGGGATTGTTTGAGCCTCTTCCAGAGAGTTACGCCCTTCACTGCTGCTTTGCTATTATCCGTGTCTTTGCTTCTGTTATATTCTTACTGTATGTTTTTAGCCTATCTCTAGAAGGAGGCCTGTGTAGTTTTTTGAGGTGTTTTTTTTGTTTTTGTTGTATTTTTTTTTATTTTAAAAAAATAAAAGTACAAAAACATATTAACAAACAGACACCAATTAGCATAAAAAATAGTACAATCACAACTAATCTATAGACAAGGTGACATGATCTCAAGAGTGGTTATTGCTTTATCCATTGATATCTTCGAAGTGTAAATATATGAACCCATATACAGACATGCAAATTTAGTCAGACAATTAATCCTCTCAACAACAGAAAAAACACAAAATAGGCTCTCGCTATGTAGTCCAGGATGGCCTTGAACTCACTGTAGCCCAGGCTGGCCTCAAACTTGTAGCTATTCTCTTGGCTCAGCCTCCTGAATGCTGGGATTACAAGTGTGAGCCACCATGCCTGCCTGATACTTAGTTTTATGTGCTCATAGATATTTTGATATTGGATCAGCAATTATTTTCTTGCCTTGTAAGAACCTTCACCTGTGTTTCCCACCTAAGATGGTAGTTACTGAACAAGTGTATACTTCGCTCTCATTGAATTTACTTTCAAATCCATTTTCTTTTGCAACCAAGCAAATAAGTCAGATTATTAGGTACAGGAATACTATCCATAGTGCTACACAACCATGAGGAACTTTTCCTGATTAAGAAATAGAGTTAATATTTTCTCTTCAGTACCAATCAAATATTCATGGAGCTTGTCCAAAGATGTTGTCAAACAGAGTTCCAAGCTTTTATAAGTTATTATGTCCATCTAGATGACTCACAAACTATTATAGTTAGCTTTAATTTATTTCTGAGCCCCAGGCAGAAGGATCATTGTAAGTTCAAGACCAACCTGGGCTACAAAGTGAACTCAAGACCAGCCTGAACTGCACAGTGAGACCCTATCTCAAAAAGACCAAAAAAAAAAAAAAAGTAAATATTTCTTAGCCCCAGAATATATTATAAGCACTCAGATGTTTTGAGTACGGTTTAGAATTTGGTTTACATTTGAAATTTTGTTTTAAAAGATTCACTTTCAGACATTAACACTAGGCCTAAGACTAAAGAATCAATATCTCACCACCAGAGGTCTTCTAGTGAGCCATCTCATTTTGTAAATGATGGAGAAAGCAGAGATATAAAGCAATTGTAACTTCCAGAACAGTTCAAAGAATACATCTTACTGCATGGTGGCCAATAATACTGTCTCAGAATGGGAGGAGAGCATATTTTGTTTCTTAGGTAACAATGTTCTTCATGGCTAAAAAATAAATATATAAATATTTAGCATAAAAATCAGACACACTCATTCCCAAGGTAATTTAACAGTTTTGTGTGGTTTATTACAAAACTGTTTTTTGTACAGTTATAAATCCATATGTAGTACAAAAACAATTGCATTGTTTTCTTTTTAAAAAACAAATATAGCTGGGGATATGGCTCAGTGGCACAAGCGCCTGCCTGGCAAGCACAAAGTCCTGAGTTCAATTCCTAGGACCAAAAAAATAAAAACTAAATACTTGCAGTTGGGCATGGTGATGCTAAGACAGGTGGATTACCTCAAATTCAAGCCAGCCTGGGCTGTATCCTGTGTTCAAGGCCAACCTGAACTGCCTTAGTGAGACCCTGTCTCACACACACACAACAAAACTGCTCTTAAAAGCTCTTTTCAGAGAATCCTATTTCTGTATTTTCCCGCTACTTGATTTTATCACTTAATAATTTGTGTTAACAGTGTTTGAATGGTATGGCAATACAGATCTATGGTTTATCATTCTGAATAAACAAATGTGCCATGATTTACTTAACCATACTCTTATTAGTGAATATTAGATTGTTTTCCTAATAATTAATGTCTCTCTATCCATGTGCAGATAGAGGTTTTAGATGATACCAAATTTCTTCCCAAAAGACTGTAGCATTTCAAATTTATGTGCTAATAACTGACACTACTAACAGACCCTGTACCACTAACAGCATTTGATGTAATTAGTCCTTTTAATTTTTTCCCATTTAGGGAAATATCTTTGTGGGATTGTTTTAGTTTCATTTTCCCAGGCTGAACTTCAGCTTGCGATCCTCCTCCTCCTACTTTTGCCTCCCAAGTATCTGAAATTACAGACAAGTGCCACTACGACAGCTTGTCTTTTTGTTTTACTGTGTATATAACTGACCATCTTCAAGTTTTTCTCTGTTCATTTGTTTTTCTGAATAATCTTCTCTTTGTGCATCTTTCTGGTGTTTTTCTCTTCTTTCATGGCCATTTATATACGTTCTGTATGATGATTCTGTGCAGCACGCTAGGCCCTGTCTCCTCAGTCGCTCATTAAGCCCATAGATGAAGTCCGTACTTGCACAGTCCAGTCACAGCTAATCGAGGTGGCGGTCAGTGTTAACCGGCATAACCTGTTGATATTTGCTAACCCAGAGCAACAGAGCAGTGTGGGAGAACACACAGGCCATTGCGAGACCAGGTAGCAAGCGTTTAGTGTCATTCTCCCCGCCCCTCTGCACTGTTTTGTAGCTAACTTTGTTACCCAAAGACTATATCATGTAAGCGAAGTTTTGGTTTAAGGAGTTCTTGAACCAGCTTCCTTTTAGCTTTTCAAAAACACTATTTTTAAGAATGCGTGTGTGTTTACACATACAGATGTAAGTCATTGTATTTTATTCTCTTTCAGTTTCAGGAGACAAGTATTATCTTTAAATCTAAATGGATGCAATTCATTAATGAAAAAATTACAGCATCTTTTTGCCTTTTTGGCTCATACACAGGTGGGTTTATCTTTACGTAGTATGCATATATTGCATTTGGTTTACATTATTTTTGACTAATGAAATTGTCATATATCTCACTAAGATGAGAGGTCACTTAAAAGCACTAAAGCCACTGCCTAAAATATCTACATATTGGGGTGTACCTGAGTTTTTATTTCTTCTCCCTGCTTTTCATTGTTGTGGATGAATATTATGCCGATTAATTTCCTATCCAATAAATAATTTCTAGGAAGAAGTCACTTTAAATTTGTCTTTTGTGATTTGCAGATACTGAGTGAAAATATGCCCAGTAATGAGCAACTAGAATAATTTTGTGGGTGCTTTCCCTTCTTTTTTCTCCCTTCTGTGTCCACTTTCATTATAATTAAAAATCTTTGTACATCACATTACCTTTTAAGTTTTAGAACTTAAAATTTTGTGATGATCTTTTATGTCCACAGATTAATTCAAGAAAGTAAATTTATGCTACTGGAAAGGTCACATTGTAAATAATCATTCAACAGGCATCTATTAATAGATACCGTATGCATCTGTTTGTAGTCTATGATAAGTACTGCAGGTGGAATCTTACATTCAAAGAATTTTCAGTTTAGGTTTTGAGATACACATACAAATGATACATAATATTTATACATAACTTACAGTATTATTTTCTGGGTTTATTGAGAGGAATTGGCAAAGTTCCTAACTGCTGTGCTTACATTCTGTACATGTACTTAGGAAATTCTCCAAACAAAAAAAAATATATATATATATATAGGCCTGTATAGTATTCCCCTATTCCTTTGTACATAATATATATTCACTAACTTATCCTTATCAGATTTGGTTTTTCAAAAGTTAGAGACTCAAATACATGACTGTCATAAAGGGATAATGGGAGCCATTATATCAAGAGTTAGAGAGACTTTAATTCTAATTAATATTCTTCCTGCTGCTCAGGTAGCTGTAGGACCCTGGGCAAGTCCCCTAATTTGTCTAGGTATCAGTTTTTCTCTGCTGGGTGAAAAGCTGTGACTAAATTCTAACCTGCCCCCAGGTCTGACACTTTAGTTAATATACAGCCAATTAACTTCAAGTAATCTTTATTAAGCCTTACATATTATGGTTGTTTCATTATAAGAATCATTTTTTGGTGTTTCCTTTACTGCTATCAAAAGAGGGAAGCTTATGCACCCCGGATATTCTTTGAGGCTTCAAGACCGCCCTGGTTTACTCCCAGATCACAGCAAGACTGCTCTGAATACCTCAGGTTTCTGCTGGACAGGTAAAAGTATTTTTTAGATTATGATTTATTTATTTTTATTTTTAGTGTTGGGAATCAAACCCAGGACCTTGTGCTTGCCAGGCAGGCGCTATGCCACTGAGCTATGTCCTTGCCTCTTCTATATTATGATTTGAATTGTGTTTTCTCCTCAGTTTATTTCCATTTAATGTTGGTTTTTTTTCTTTTTTTTTTTTTTTTTGGCGGTACTAGGGATCGAACTCAGGACCCTGCGCTTGCTAGGCAGGCGCTTATTCCACTGACCTATATCCCCAGCCCTTATTTCCATTTAATGTTGTTCTTACTTTTGAAAATATATTTCAGGTATTGATCTTTGAAATACCCTTGCCTTTACAGTATATTTTTAGACTTTTGATTCCTGTTTTAGATTTTCTTATTTTAGACCAGCTGTTACAAAGTCTAACAGTTGCTTCTAATGTTTCCCAAAACTTAAGCATCTGTCTAGTCTTCTTTCTCCCAGCTACATGTTTGTGGGAAGTCAAATTTTTTTCAGATTTTTTTTAATATACTTCATCCAAAAAAAAAAAAAAATAGAGCAATAGAGAGAATATAAACCAAATACGAGGATCCAGCTATCTTGTATGAAGCCAGATACTTCACACTGCCATTCTCACTATGGGGGCAGGGTGGTAAAACTAAAACTTAAAAAAAAAAATTATTTAATTGACATGTAATGGGTTTTGTGTTAGTTAGCTTTCTTCACTATGACAAAATACCTGAGAATGACAGGTTCAGGGAGAAAACATTTTGGCTCAGTTTCTGGTTTTAGTCTATGGCCAGCTGCTCTGTTGCTTTTAGGCCTGTGGGTGGCAGAGCATCATGGCACAAGGGTGTGCCAGGGGGTCCGCTCACCTCAGGGCTGCCAGGAAGCAAAGTGATCCAGAGAGCTGGTGCCAGCAGGCTTTCTCCTGCCTTTGTTCATTCAGGCCATGGCATGAACAGACCTGCCCACTGTCCCTGTGTGCTGTCCCACATGCCAGTCGTCTCTGCAGATGCCCTCACACACACACCTCGAGGTGCAGTTTCCTAGGCATTTCTCAGTCCAGTCAAGTTAATCACTATGATTAACTATCATAGCTTTTATTGCTGTTAAAAATGTTGATACTTTGTTACTCATAGTCTCAATTTTTGAACAGGGTAAATACAAATAACTACACCCCAAGTAAACAAAACTTCTTGGGTTCTGCTTGTTTTAAGAATATAGAGTCCCTGGAACCAAAAAGTTTGAGAAGCACTTCTTTAGGCCAACTTGTAATTGTAAAGATGTGGTATATTTGCTCCCCTTACCACCTAATTAATAAAACCTGTTATCTTCTTGTATCACTGTCTTTGCTCCCTTCAGTTGTATGGGTGACTGCTAGTAAAGTAAGTTGGGCTCAGCCCGTGTGAATTTTTTCTTTAACCAAAGGTATATTCATGGTTTCTTTGTGCTGGACTTCTATAATGTACCAAGCAGAGATAGGCAAGCTAAGGAATCGATGTATGTAATTAACTATAACGTAACACATGCTATAGTAGCAGTATGAAGAAAGTGTAATAGGAATTAGAATACTAGTAGCTCCTTAACTTTTCTTTTAGGATTGCTAGTCAATAATATTCTTGATTAAAAGAGAAAAAAAATTTTTAATTAGGCATTAGATTTGATTGAAATACTTTGTATAAGCAACCAATATTTGTAAATAGAAATGCATGTAAACTTAAGTGAAGTAGCTATATATTGTTATATCTCTCCTACAGACTCCATGAAGAAGAAAAGATCTTGAAAGCTCAGTCCTCACACAAGCCTTCTGACAGCCTGGGGTACAGTGAAGCTTCTTTACAGGATGGAGCCAGTAAGGCAGCTGAACTATCAGAGACCCCCTGCACAAGTGACAATGAGAAGACTTTAATAGAAAGAATGTTTGGAGGAAAACTACAGACTCATGTATGTTGCTTGAACTGCAGGAGCACCTCACAAAAAGCAGAAGCCTTCACAGACCTTTCACTGGCCTTTTGTCCCTCCCCTCCTATGGAAGACTTGCCTTTCCAAGGGCCAGCATCGTTACGCAGTGCACAAGACGGTGGCCCAATGCGAGCCAGTGGACCTGGTCCTTCAGAAGAACCAGTGGCTTATAACCCAGCAACGGCTGCCATTGTCTGTGACTCAGTTGTGAATGAAATAGGCAGTCCTCCTGATAAGTTCCACTGTACTGAAAATACGTCTATCTCTAATGAGGCTACCAAGATTCTTGTCAATAAAGATGTACCTCAGAAACCGGGTGGTGAAAATACACCTTCAGTAACTGACTTACTAAATTATTTTCTGGCTCCAGAGATTCTTACTGGTGACAACCAATATTATTGTGAAAATTGTGCCTCTCTACAGAATGCTGAGAAAACTATGCAAATCACAGAGGAACCTGAATACCTTATTCTTACTCTCCTGAGATTTTCATATGATCAGAAGTATCATGTGAGAAGAAAAATTTTAGACAACGTGTCACTGCCACTGGTTTTGGAGTTGCCAGTTAAAAGAACTACTTCTTTCTCTTCATTGTCAGAGAGTTGGTCAGTTGATGTTGACTTCAATGATATTAGTGAGAATCTAGCTAAAAAATTAAAGCCCTCTAGGACTGAAGAACCTTTCTGCCCCAAACTGGTGCCCTACCTACTAAGTTCTGTTGTTGTTCACTCTGGCATATCCTCTGAAAGTGGGCATTACTACTCTTATGCCAGAAACATCACAGGTACAGAGTCTTCGTATGAGATGTGCCACCAGTCGGAAACTCTGGCACTGGCACCCTCCCAAAACCATTTCATAGGGAGAGACAGCCCCAGTGCTGTTATTGAACAGGATTTGGAAACTAAGGAAATGTCAAAAGAGTGGTTTTTATTTAATGACAGCAGAGTGACATTTACTTCATTTCAGTCAGTGCAGAAAATTACCAGTAGATTTCCAAAGGACACAGCTTATGTGCTTTTGTATAAAAAACAGAACAGCACTAATGGTTTAGGTGGTAATAATCCAACCAACGGACTCTGGGTAAATGGAGACCCACCTCTACAGAAAGAACTTATGGATGCTATAACAAAGGACAATAAACTATATTTACAGGTAAGTTGGAAATACATAAACTTTCTTGTTTGTGAAAAATACTAAGCAGTTGACATTTGGTTAATTGGAGGCCCTAATTTTGAAATCCAAAAAACTGTTCAAGAAATTCTGAAGTTTGAGTTTAGATTCATATGAGGTAAACTCAATCTATATAATTAAATTGCCATACTTGTAAGATGAGTTGATTGTGAAAAGTAGCAATTAGATACAACATAGAAGACCGATTTCTTTTAATTATAAAAGATATGCCTAGGCCTGGGTATTGTAATCCCAAAAAGGTATGCTTAGATTGTTTGTAATTACAGAAAGTGTCTTTAGTTTGAAAAGATAATTCTACAATCATGACATACAGAAACATAAAAATTTAATAAAATGTAAGCATCATTTCTTTTCCCTCCATTCCATCCACCAGGAGAAACAACTGCTAAATTTGGTATTAATTCCTACAAGATCTTTGTGTAAATATTTTGAGGGCTATTTATCAGCATTTAGATGAGCAAGATAAACACTAAAAAGACAGAATTTATAAAGAAAGAATATAGTCTTTGAGCACCTGAGCAGTAAAATCAACCAGTAAATAAATATACATATTTATGTAAATAATACATTTCACATGAGATGGATTTATATGTAAGCACACTTTTTTCAAGAGGTTATTTTATTTAAAGTAAGATCTTGCTGAAAATATATTTCTTTGAAATCTGCTAACTTGCTATCAACAGAAAGGACCAGCAGTAAATTATAGTGAAATTGTAGGAAAAGATATTGTAGGTATATTAATGAGATTGTTTGAGTGATTTTTATGAGTTTAAATGTGGAAATTTCTAAAAATTTTGTTTGAAAGTCACAAAACTGAAAGATATAGGCAGAATAAGAAAAATGAGCCATGATAGTAGTGATTTTTAGAGGGAAACTTTCTCAGAAACTTTGAAATTTACTGCATTGTAAAACACCCAAACATGCTACCTGACACATTTTTAAAGAAATATAACAATATTCCAGAGTGACATGAAAGCAATTAGAAAAGAAAAATACAGAAATTTAGAATTTTTGTAAGACCAGTTTGACTACCAAAGACTAACATCCAATCACATGGTATATTTTCAAGGTAATAGAAATGAAATGTATTCATTTGTATGTTTCTTGCTGTCATAGCACCATTTATTGACCTTCATGATTCTAGAAGTTTGGAGAGGTAGCTTGATCTTCATGATTCTGGAGGTTTAAGTTGAAAGTTTTATAATATAACATGTAGACAGTAAGGCCCAGTGCAATCTAGAGTTTTGGAAACATGATTACTTGGCCAAACACTTTTTTTTTTTTTTTTTTGCGGTACCAGAGATCGAACTCAGGACCTTGCGCTTGCCAGGCAGGCGCTTATTCCACTGAGCTATATCCTCAGCCCCTTGGCCAAACACTTTTGTAGCCATAACAACTCCTTGTATTACAGTCTAGATCTAAAACAATTTTGCAGTTTATCTTATCATTTACCCCAGTATGTACTGACTTTACAATAGTTGAGCATGAAGGCCTTTTCCATTATTATTTTAAGGCTTCTGTGTTACATAACCTGTTAAGTATTTTGTGAGTTCAGTTTTTCAGTGTTCTTGCTATCCTCTTAAGTCTCAGATTATCAAGTTGTTTAATGCAAAAAACATATCCAAATTTATTCACCTATACTTAGACTGGCTATTAAATCAAAGTTACATTACCAAAATGCCTTTTTAAAGCAAACTATAATATTCAGCCATAAATATAATTTAGATTATGATTATTTACTTTCAAATTTAGTGATGTAGTTGATAAAGGCTTGAATTGTGGCGTTTCTCATACGACTTAACCAAGTCGTTGTGTTATTTTAGGTTTGTGTTGGGAGTACTGTGCTGTTTATCCTGTTGTGCTGTTGAATGTAGTAATTGCCAGTCAGTGGGGAAGTGTGGTGTTGACATTTCATATACAGCAGTTTTCAACACATAAAATGTACATCTGTGTTTTTGGTAATATTCCCACTTTTAGTTTCACACCTAAAATGAGGTATAGTTTAAAAATTGTTCCCATTTCAGTGTTTCATATTACAAAGCATTTCGTGCTTTATGACTGATTAATATGTCTAGGATACCACTTTAGTTATAAGAAATAGCATTATACCTATTTACAAAACAATTATAAAAACTTAAATAGTATACAGGTATAGCGTGAACCTTTTGAGTTCCTTTACTATGGATCAATACTGCAAAAGAAGTTAGCATTTTATTCAGATCAGGTTAGCTGCATTCTTCTCTAATACTTCATACACATGTTAGAAACCCACTGTAGGATAATTTTGTTTTTTAGGGTTCACTTTTTAAAGATACCATTTTTAAATTAAATCTAGCCACAACTAGATTTACAGGTGAAGAAGTACCAGCCAAAGTCATTTTGAAGAGTCTCAGTATAAAGTCCTATACGAGAAATCATTTTGTATTCTGCATTCTAGCCTGACAGGAAAAGAATGCAAATGGCATTTCAAAACAAATTTTGGAAAGCATTTTTGCCTTACTTTATTTCTTTCCCTTTATCCCAACTTCCTATAGAAGTACATATCTACATTATTTTAATCTCTAGATTGTAAAGCTATCCCTTTTGTTAAAACCCAGTAAGAGCCGGGGATGTAGCCCAGTGGCACAAGTGCCTGCCTAGCAAGCGCAAGGTCCTGCATTCAATTCCCAGTACCAAAAAAAAAAATCCCTAAGAGAAAGATTGTATAAGAACCACCACAACTGCACTGGGGAGATTACCAGGTTACCTGGTCTGCATCAGCCACAAGAAAAGCTGTCCAGACTTTATTGGGTTTTTTTTTTTGTCTTTATTTCTTTAGAGAAGATGGTAGTCTAACTTATTTTTTTCTTTTTTGGTTTTTTGAGTTAGGGTCTCACTGTGTAGCCTAAGCTGGCCATGACCTCACAGTGACCCCCCCTGCCTTAGCTTCCCAAGTGCTGGGGTTATAGATGTGCACCACCATGCCCAGCAGTAGTTTACAATTTTTAATTTTTTTGTTATGGATACAGAAGAATGTATGTAATAAAATGTATGGGTTTTTTAAAAGGATAAAAGAGGATTAATTTAATATCAATAGTTCTACTTGCATTCGAGATTTAAATATAATACTACTTGTCCCAAAGCCTCAATAACTGTGTTCTGTCACTGTAAGTATAGTCTGCTGTGAAGTCAGAATTAATTTTAATACTTTTTATAAATTTATGGTAAAATTATATATGCTATGGGAATCATACTTTTGACATTGTGTGCAATGTTCTCATCTATAATGAAAGAATAAAATGGAAGTCAGTTTTTTCAACTTTTATCTATAAGCTCATCTGTTGAAAACATAGTTTTTCTATGCCAGCCATATATTTATATAAATAGATATTAAATCTTTAAAAAAATTCTTGAAAGACTTTGTGTTTTAAAATGGAATATAGATTTCATAGGTGTCAGAAGCAATGAAGTTACTAATTTTATGTGTCCATCAACATTGCTTCTAGGAGAGAATCACTTTGTAATAAAGTCTCGATGAAAGTTGTACCGTTTGGGGGCTGGGGGTATAGCTCAGTGGCATAAGCACTCGCCTGGCAAGTGCAAGGTCCTGAGTTCAATCCCCGGTACCAGAAAAAAAAAAAAAAAAAAAAAAAAAACCTGAGAAAAGTTGTACCATTTGGGTAAAGAACTTATTGAACTGTACCTTGCATATTCTTTCAGTTTTTGTTGAGTGTCACCTGTATCTGAAATCAAATATAGTTTCTCAGATACAGATTTAAAGTTGTATTGTACTTTAAGATGGGTACTTTAAGATGCCAGGTTACAGAGCTATATAGCATTGAGGAATTGGGTTTTTTGTTTGTTTGGGGCCTCTTTCTGATTTATATTTAGCTTTTATTTCTGTCAGTAAAACATCTGCAATTCTTATATAATTTTATACTTTGAGGACTAAATATATATAATATCTAGAAAATATACTATGTGGGGTCCTGCTATTATAAATGTTGTAAATAATAGTAAACAACAAAAAATGTTTTTAAAAAGTATTCTGCAAATTAAGTTATAAAAGCCCTATCAGGGATTGATTACTTAGGCTATTCTATTAAGAAGTATTTCTTATACAAGGTGTATTTTAGGCATCAAAATATGTAATTCCTTATCACTTTCTGTTTTAGAGTCAGACAGCAGTCACTCTATGCTGTAGAGAAATAAAATGACCAAACTGTGAGAGATAGATGGCAGAATAAGCCTGAGGTTTTTCATCCATAATAAAAAATTGAGCATCTTCTGAAGAAAAATAATAATTAACTACAAAATTACAGCTAGAAATTATAAAATAGTATTACCTTGCCAAGTGGCATGGTGAAGTCAAGGCATTTTTTAGTTGTTAGTTTTTAAACTTTCATTGTACATGTTTGCAGTACATAGTGATTATGATCATGATAGGGAGCTGGTCTATGTGCCTAACACACCTTAATTCCTTTGGCGTCCCATGCCCCTCCCCTCATTCCTACTCCTGCCATCTCTGGGTCTCCTTCACATGTGATAAATACCAGTCTCCTTGTTTCCCATTATTTATCTTTTATTGTGCTCTAATTTATTTATACTTTGGGTTTCATATAAGAGACACCATGTGGTATTTAAACTTGTGTTTCTGATTTATTTCACTTAAAATTATACTCTCAAGTTGCACCCTTTTTCCTTCAAATGACCCAGCTCTACCCTTATTTATAGCAGAGAAGTACTCCATTGGGTAGGAAACATTTTCTTTGTGCATTCCTGTTCACGGGCATACGGAATGCTTGGTGCTGCTATAAAAATGTGTATGCTCCAATTATTGCCTATTAGTGGGATTATTCGGGGTTCTTACATCTTCTTGGTTCAGTTTGTGTAATTCATTCATGTAGAAATCTATCCATTTCTTCTGGATTCTGTAGTTTATTGGAGTACAAGTTTCAAAGTAATTACTAATCCTTTGCATTTTCCATGTGATTTCAGCTTTTTTGTTTCTAATTGTATTGATTTGGGTCTTTACACCATTTTGGTAATATTGGCTAAGGGTTTGTCTACTTTGCTTATTCTTTCAAAGAACCAACTTTTTGATTCATTAATTCTTTGGGGCTTGTTGTTTGTTGTTTGTTTTTATTTTTTTGGCCCCAATATCATTAACATGATCATGATGGTCTGTAATTTGTATGTCTCCATGCTGGGCCGTTTCCACCACCAGTGGTACATGCATGACTGTCTCATCGGGTGGCTTGCACTACAGGTGATTTGTACAAATGCATCTAATCACTTTTATCATCTTTTTACTACAAAAATTAATTAAAAGCTGCCTGGTGGGACAGTCCAGTTTGGTTTGTAACCAGAACCATGGAAGGAATTGAGTTCCTGAGCTGAGGTACCACTGTAATTCAATGTTTGGCTTTTGATTTCTCCTCCCCCACTGATGCCCATGGATCAGCTTTGAGGAAGTTGGGAGTTTTCAAAGGCATTTTATTGCCTTGTTTTCACAGGCTTCCTTTGGTTGTTTTTTTACTGATGGTTTAGGGTTGACTATAGAGTAGTAGAAATACTGTGTTGCTGGCATGGAAAACTGTGTAGTTACTGGCTGCTTTCCAGTGATAAGCTCTGGATGTGGCTGTCTGGAGGTCTTTGCCTCTGTGCCACATCTGATCCCCTCTTTTGGTTTTTGAAGAGTGCAGTGTAACTGTCCAGCACCCAGTTCTCTAGAAATGAACCACAGTATTATTGGTGACACGAAGACAAAGCAGAGATTGACATATAGTAAAAAACCGATTAATAATAACAACTGTGCCATCCTGGTAATCATATCCAAGTCAGTAACAATAATGGAGTCAAAGACAAACTGGATACAGTAATACCTTAGTTTATGAACACTTCTGTTTGCAAACAATTCAGTTTACAAACAAAAACATGAAAATTTTGCTTCCCTTCACGAACTCCGCATCAGGTGACAGACATGACCTGGCCATCTTCCCTAAAATCATTAAACAAATTAAGTTTGTAAATCGAGGTACCACTGTACTGACATACCATAAGAACCAATAAAAGCTACTGTTGTATCACCCCTAAGAATAGAAAAAATGCTGTGTTGTGGCTCACTCCTGTAACCCCAGCACTCGGGAGGTTTAGGAGGACCATGAGTTCAGAGCCAGTTTGGGCTACATAGTGAGTTCAAGTCCACCCTGGGCTACATAGCAAGACCCTATCTCAAAAAACACTCCTCCCCTGCAAAAGTCTATAATTATAATATAGACACAAAGACAAACCAAGCATTGACATACAATAAATATCTTAAATGCAACAACTATACCACCACTAACAATAGAAAACAATTCAACAGTAATAACCTAGTGTCAGTTAAATATCTAATTAATATAGCAATAATACTGGTAAAGATGGATGAACTAAGAAAATTGAGAAGTAAAAGTTTGAAAATTGAAAGGAAGAAAAGGAGAAAAATAAGATAAGGATCCTATTATGGAATAAGAAAAAGTAATAGAATTAGATAAAATGGAACAGCAAAAAAAGAAAAAATGACAAGAAAACACCATTAAAGAAAGAGTCCAAAGAACTTCCTCTGTGTTTTTGAAAGAGAGGTTTCTTCTCAAGGTTTGTAGTACTGGAATCTGCCAGAAACGGAGGAAAGCTAATGAGTCACTAACTTAAGACCTATTTCATCTCTACACTCACATTTTTGTCCCACCTTTGCTCCTGTGGGTGGTTGGTCAATGGTGTCCACCCCAGGGCTATATTCACTTCAGCCTCTCCACGTTTCTGTGTGCCTCTGCACACCCAAGTCAGTGCTTTCTCTACCTAATTCTAAGGCCTGTGGATTTGTGAGGTGCCCCCCACCCCCCTTTGTCTGTATACCCCAGGCTGTGGCAACTGTCCATGCCAAGACGTATCCCTGATCATAGGACATAGCTGGAGAAAGCAAACAGACCATTGAGCTCTGTGCTGGATATAGCCAATCACATGGGGAGATCAACCAGTCTGCTAGACTTAGTGCCAGCACTTTCAGACCCAGCCCCGTCTGATAACCACACATGAATTGCTTATCACCACGGAGGTGGGACTCCCATGTCCTCCCCAACCTGAGCTTAAATTTTACAGGGGTCTGTGTCTAGTCTGAGGCCTCTCCACGAGTCTCCTACCCAGTGGAGAAACCATGAACTGTAGTAGTTCTGTACCTCTGTCTTAAATAACCCTTTCCCAAAATGGTTCCTCATTGAACACTCAGATGTTGGCCACTGCACTGGATTTCTTTTTCCACCTCTAGCCTGCCATGTGGAAGGAGTTCGAGTGAAAACCTCCCTGCTGGCTCTGCACTTTACAGTAATCGTGAGCTTCCTTTGGGGCCAGCGCTGCTGGCTCTGTCCGCTGTTTCTCCCCGGGACTGCCAGCCCTCTCCAGGCTTACCAGGTCCTTGGAGCTGGGTTTAGCTTTCCAGACTGCTTCATTCTTTTCTATGCATTGTGCTCAGCTTCTCCATACAGCAGTTTCCAGTTTTCCTGTCAGCTCATTCGCAGTCTCCAGAGATCTACTATTTTCCTTCCCCCAGTTGTTTGCAGGTGCCTTGATCCCAGGGGGTGCAGTATTTTCTACCTGTCTGTACTCCACAACTTTTCATCTTTGTCCAGGTACTTTAAGTTAAAAAATTAGAAATGATACTCTTTTTATTACTAATATATATTGAAAGTTCTTTCAGATGGTTATACCTTTTAGCACTGGCTTTCTGACCTTATTGTCACGTATTTGAAAACAGTAGATGTATGTGCATGCATCAGAATACTGGTATGTTTCAAGGAGTTTGTAGGCCCTTCGCTTTAAATCCAATTTTACGTTTTGCCAAAAGAATTCACCATAGTTTATTGACATTGTTCCCTTTAAAGCTTAGTACCTAACACTGTTCTGAGATGAATATTTTTGAACTCCTGATATGTGCCTGGCACATGGATGAGTGTGACTGGTTCCTGATAAAAGTTCTAGTAACTTGGTAAGGAAATGTTTAAGTATTACTGTAGGGAAATAGGCTTCAGTTTACTTTTTGTTGTTTTCTGAGATCTAACTTACTATTTATTAAGAAATAGCCTAAGAAAACAATAGCCTAAGAAAAATTTAGGTTTCATCCCTTATTCATAACTTTTACTATAAACATCCACTTCTACAATAGCCCAGTTGCAGAGCATGTTGTCACACACCTATAATCCCCTTACATAGGAGACTGAGGCAGGAGATCACCGTGAGTTTGTGGCTCGCTGGACTACATACTGAGTTCAAGGACAGCCTGAACTATATACCTAGACCCTATCAAAAAGAAAAAAAGCCCCAGTTGATAAAGAATGGGTAATCCATTGTGTAACCTTGTAATTTTCCATTTTATATATTTTTTTAGAATTCCAGGCTAGCTTCTTCCTCCTGCCTTAGTCTGCCAAGTGCTGGGATTATAGACATGCACCACTGTACCTGGCCATAAAACAAGATAGCCAAACAGAATGGCGTTTAGGGTCTTATTTAAGGCCTTACATGTGGATTTTGCTCAATTCTTTACATCAGTGGGATTTGGTAAAGATTAATGTTTACATTTTGGCAGTTATTAAGATTTGAAGGATGCTTATTAAGGCTTAAGCAGTTTTAGAATAATTGTGTATGTTATATACCTATCCACTATATTTAGGATCTTAATTTCACAAAAATTATTTTTAATTTTAGGAACAAGAGTTAAATGCTCGAGCCCGAGCCCTGCAAGCTGCATCTGCCTCTTGTTCATTTCGGCCCAACGGATTTGATGACAATGACCCACCAGGAAGCTGTGGACCAACTGGTGGAGGGGGTGGAGGAGGATTTAACACAGTTGGCAGACTCGTATTTTGATCTTGAGAAAGTGCAAAATGCATTTGGTCAAAAACATCCAATGCTATGACTGTTAAAATGTCAGACTGTAACAAATACCATATCTATTTTTTATTTTTCTGTTCATTACACCCTTATACTTTAAGAAAACACAGTGCTTGTTTTTATTTTCTTGACAATACATACATTAACAAAATGCATCATGGGAAAAAAATCTACCTCTTAAAATTCCATTTGCATTTATGGTTAGAAATGCTTGACCAAAATGTTCAGAGGAAAAAAATGTACTAGGTCTCTAATTAAGCTGTGTTAAATTTGTAGATGCCTTTAAATAATTTGTATTCAGTTTTACTGAACAAAAAATGTATAATTACTGTAGTGTCCGTTCTAAAATAATTGATGCTAGAGGTAAAAGAAATATTGATTTTTAAAAAAAGAAAGAAAACCCTTTATTTCTGGTGTAACTACCCCATTATTAAATTCAGCTGTTTAAAAATAGTAGCGATGATCCAGTCTCTTACAAAGGCAATAACATGAACTTTATCAAGCTGTCGTACTTTTCAGTGCTGTCTTCAGCATCATTGTATCTGTATTTCAAGTATAAGTGTTTTTAAAAAGGGTTACTTATACATACGTGCTGGACTGACTTTAAGAAAGGTGCATGATCTTGTAGGAGCAATGTTTTTACCTAAAAATTGCTAACTTTGTAGTATTCCTAATTGTTTAAGGATTTTAAAATTCTATTTCAGGGAGTATATCTTGTGTATTTTGAAGGAGGTGAGTTCTGTATGTGCCTTGCAGTACTGTAATTCAAAAATAGGAATCTTTGACTGCAGAGTTTTTTAAAAATGAAATGTTAGGAAGTAATTTTTGTGCTAATATTATAACTTTTTGAAAGGTATTAGATTTTCCAGAAGTAAAATCGGATCGGATGGTTCTAAATCAATAAATGTGGTTCGAAATAAAATGTGATAGTAAATTTTTAACTCTTAGAAAAATTCAGAGGAAGTAAACCTACTTAAGTAAATAAATCTTTCTGTTTTGTTACTTCTGAAAACATTAAACATCAAATAATGTATTTATAGAGTTGTATATCTGGAATTTGTTTGTTTGAATCATATGTTTTGCATAGTTCTTTCTATGACATAGTTTCAGATAAAACATTAAAGTGCCAAATCCTGCCATCCCATGTTGTTTTGTTGCCAGGAAACTGGTCAGTTCTCATGGGTCTTGATTATGTAGTATCCAGGAGTTATACCAAATATCCTCCTTCCTGAAAGTTTTAACTTATCCATGGTTGTACATTGTTCTGAAGATTGTTCTCATTTATTTTGAAAACATTTTAAGGAAATAATGTTCTTTGGTGATTTGGGTTTATCTTTTTCCCAAGCCTTTATGGCAGTGGTTAAAAAACAACTTACGTTCATGTTCATTCCACTACTTCCCCACTCCTAACCTGTTTCCACTCACCAAGAAGATTAGGAAAACAGATTACATTAAAAACTAGACATTCCTTACTGAATCAATCACGATTAGTCTTCCTCATAAATGAATGAACAAGAATTCTTATCATGCTTATCTTGGGCTTCCCCTTAGCCTAATAGTGTTTTTCTCAGTTGCTGTGTATTCCGTCATCCACTGGTGAGATAGTGAATTATCATCAAATTATATCAGTTTTAACACTTATTGAAATTATAAAGTCATTTAATACTGGATAGGTTAATATTGAGCTAAGATGCTTCTAGGAACTTCCATAAAGGCAGGAAGACCCACACAGTTCTGTCTATAAATAGCAACTATTTCAAGGATTTTGTATGGCAGTACCATGTATATAAAGTTAAATTCTAGTTATATAATAGTCCTGGTAGTATTCAAATTACAACCTGATGCCATTACCAAAGACTTGAAGTTAAGGGCTTCTTTTTAGATTAAAAATAAAGTAATACTAATTATTTGCTGAATTTAATGTGTTTGGCACCCAAATAAGCTTCATTCAGAAACGTAGGCAAGTGAGCTTTTCAAATAATGTAATATTGTTTTTGTTCTTTCTTTCCTTTCCCCCCCACCCCAGACGGGATCTCACCATGCAGTTTAGGCTGGCCAAGAACTCACTACACAGCTAGCCCAGTCTGTCCTCAAACTCCCAATAATTTTCCTGAGCACAGGCAACAACCACCACCACACCCAGCAAAATAGTGTAATATTTTAAAGTGCTCTGGTCCTTACACATCTCTGGGTTGTTTTTATTTGTTTGGTTTTGGTTTTTGTGGTACTGGGGATTGAACCCAGGGCCTTGTGTGTGTTAGACAAGTGCCTTACCACTGAGCCACATCCCCAGCCTACATCTCTGTTTAATTGTGGCTTTATTTGACATATTAGGTCTTTTCTTTCTCCCATGTTCCTAACCTGTGTACTTTCTTCCACTTCTTGAAAATGGTTTGAGGTCTCACTCTGAAGGCTGACTAGGACACTTGCCATTGCTCTTTAGTTCAGTCCAGGGTAACCAGTTTAAATGAAGTTGCCCATTGCTGCTCAAAGCACGTTAGGCTTCACTGCAAATCAGACGTAAAGCCGGAAGTCTGAGTGTTCCTTTGAAAGTTGTTTGCTGACACATGGAAAAAAGAACTTTTTCCAGAATGATATGCCAAGAAATGTATGTGATGGTCTCGCAAGGCCTTTCACCTGTCCTGCAGGTGCCTGTGCAACTCTGACTCACATTTACTTGTCAGGTTGGAGGAAGGACTCTCATTCATTCTCCATTCAAGTATTATCTCACGCCTCTCTTCCAGCCAAACAATCAGATGCGAGGCAGCTACAGGACTAGAGATCCCAAGCTTTCGTTCCCATCCCTTAGGATGGGAGTAGGATCCTTTAGATATAAAGATCCCTTATGATATGTAGAGGTATTGGGGATCCTTGTGACACGTTCCAACAGTTTATTAACTTACATCTCGGAAGGACAACATTTCAAAGGCAAACCTTAAGCTCAAGCACATAATGTTTCTTTCTCATTCTGTTCTTTTCATGTGAATGTTATCTATAAAAGTAGTTACCTCTTCATACATGTACTATCTCTTTAATCCTCTCCTCTTGGAGGATCAGATACCATGGTTCTGGCAGTTTTTAAAAAATTGGCATAGTAACGAAATCACCATCCAATATTATAGAGTCTGTTCCAGGTGTGTATTACATACTTTATATGAAAACAGCTTGGGGCTGGGGGGCCTAGGGAATGAACTCGGGGCCTTTTCGCTGAGCTGTACCCCCCGTCCTTTTTACCTTTTTATGTTTTATTTTGAGATAGAGTCTCACTAAGTTGCCCTCACTGGACTCAAACTTGCAGTTCTCTTGCCTTAGCCTCAAGAGTGCTACGATTACACGTATGTGTCACTGCCTGTCCAAAGAGCACTTTCTAGGTGACTATTTCAGAGGGGAGGATGCTGTACGTTTACATGTAGTATCTTGTCTCATGAAAGTGCTGTTTCACCACCTGCTCTTCTCTACTGAATTTAGATTTTCACAACTATCCCTAATGTACAGAGAATGTTATTTACATTTTTTAAGAAACTTACTAGGAAATCTTAATGTGTACTAATAATTCAGTAATATCCTCTGGAGGAATAAGAAATAAATCTTGGCTAATGTAATCCAGTAACTAAAAAGTTTAAGTGCAATAACAGGGAAGTGTGAATTAAAAGGTATCCCAAGAAAGTTTAAAAATTTTTCTAAGGCTAGAGGATCGTTGCAAGTTTGAGACCAGCCTGGGCTACAAAGTAAGCTCAAGGCCAGCCTGAACTGCGTAGCAAGACCATTTCAAAAAGACAAAATTCTAAAATGTGTACTATTCCATATATTGTTCTATAAAACTGTCATATATCTCCATTATTGACATTTTGTTTACTATGTTGTTGTACAAAGCCCTGTTTTTGAGGTCAGTTAATCTCAGAATGAATGAGGCTTTTTTTTTTGGTACTGGGCATTGAACTCAGGACCTTGCACTTGCCAGTCACTTGTGTCGCTGAGCTACACCTGGGCCCTAAATGAGGATTTTTTGAAAACTACTTTGTTTAAAAAACAAAAAACTGAAGCTTTCTCATATGAAAAGGTATTGCAATAGAAATAATTTTCAAAGAAATGAGAAACTTTTTATAAAATCAACAGTCTGAGTTTCAAAAATTCAAAAGGATTTGTTATATAAAAACCTTAGCCTCAATGTTACATAACTAGTGTGGATTTACCATTTAAAAATAGAATCTAGAAGTCAGCCAAGTGTATTGCCAGCTCTTGTCAGTGTCTGCTATGGCCTGCAGTTGTTTTTCTCTTAATAGATATGTTTTCATGTTATGTTTTGTATGCCAAACCTACACACACACACACACACACCTTGATTTCAGAGACATGAGAAAGTTGGCTTTCTCTGGCTAGATCAGCAGAACCTTGCCTTCATGTTAAAATCACGTGGAGAGCTTTTAAAAAATAATACCATGCTCAGGCCTCATCCCAAACCAATTAAATTATGTGGGCATCAATGTCTTTTATAGTTCCTCATAGGATTTTGCTATGATGTTGAGGACATCTGGGCTAGAAACGGAAATTTTTTCTTAAAGCTTTTATCGCAGGACACAAATGTGAGTATTCTACCTCATGTCATACACCGACAGATACTTGTCTTTTTAACTGACACTAGCTCTCTGAATGAGCTTAAATCCACACCTTCCCCTTCGTGGATAAAGAAAATAGAAAATCAGATTAAGAACTTGCTAGCCATCATGTAGCTAACTGAAATTTTAGCTCAAGTGTTCAGAACTCCAAAATCCATGCTCGAGAATGGAGAAATTAACAAGCAGAAGGAAACAGCGGAAGGATTAAGCAAATGACATATTGATGGAGACAGTGTTATAAAGTAAAATGTCTATGTCTTGCACTCCAAACATGATTCTTAAAAACTTTAAATGAGATTAGCTTTGTTAAAGCCTCTGTAAAAGTCTAAAGAATTGGGAAACCTATTCTTAGCAAATATCGCACCTGCCTAGTGTGTCCACTTACTTTCCAAGGCTTACCTTCTCTGTTTTGCCTTTCTGTCCTCTTTCACTTATATTCCATCTATGTTGCACCTTTGTTTTGTTTCCTTTGCTCAGACATAGTGTATGTGCAGCATCTGGGTCTTCTCCATAGAACATGCCATTCTCCTTACCCTGCTTTTTCCTACCTGCTTTCAGCTAATTCCTGCTCATTTGGGCGGGGGGGGGGGGTGGACCAGGAATCAAGCTCATGATCTCGAGCTTGCCAGGCAGGCACTGTACCGCTCAGCTATGTCTCCGGCCCCTGCTCACTTTTCAGGATACTTACGTCTTACACTAACCTCCCAAGTTGACTCACTACCTTTTTATCCTTGGTTGTGTCTTAGGCTTCTCTTTAAAAGATCCAAGGCTTACCAGTTTAGCTAAACTAGCCACAGACTAAAGGCTAATCTTTTACACCCCATTAACAGAGATTAAAAGCAAGCATTAAAAGTGTCAGGTTCTGGTTAAAGTCTTTTAAATGCATAGAGAATAAAGCACAACACCTGTTGAAGGAAATTTATTCATCATTTAAGAAAGCAAAACTCTTATCAAGAAATCAATAGCAAATGCTGGTGGTCTGGGGGGAAAAAGGAACCCCTCTCCACTGTTCCTGGGAGTGTAAATTCTTTCAAGTTAATATAGCAATCAGCATGGAAATTCTTCAGAAAACTAGAATTTCCACCTGATCTATCAATTCCCCTTCTTGGTATCTTCCCAAAAGAGTTAAGAGCCTTATACCACAGCAATATGTGCACACTTATGCTTATAGCAGCACAATTTGTAATAGCAGAGCTCAAAAGCCCAGCAATGGATGAATGGATAAAGATGGTGTAGTTTTTACAGGCAATGGAGTACTACTGAGGCATAAAGAAGGATAAATGAGACATTTCTAGGTAAGTGGGTGCACCTTGAGATCATACTTTGAAGTGAAATAAATTGGACACACATGTAAATACCACATGGTTTCTCTGGTGTGAGAAACAAAGTGTAAAGAAGGGCCAAAGTGTATAATAGACAGTGGAAAATGGGGAGCAAATTTCAAATGGGAAGGCAAGGGGAAAAGAAGGGAAAAGAAAAACTAAAGAACATGGGAGGAAAAAATGGAAATCATGCTTTGTAAATAAGGAAGGAGAGAGTGTTGAAGGGAGAGGAGAATGAAGGAAAAAAAGAACCAAGATATATTATATACAGGAACAAATCTCCCAATGAGGAATATGATCATTATATCAAAAGTACCAAAGTAATTTTTAAAAAAACCAAAATTCACAATATCAAGCAACTGGTCAAAAATTATCAGATGGAAGAGGATGTAACTCATACCCAGGAGAAAACCCAATCAATAGAAACAGATCCAGAAACTGCAAAGTGGGGATTTTCAAACTAGAAGCTTAAAAGGGAGGTTGAGGAAAAAAGGGACATAGTGGTGTTTACATGTGTGTCCAATATATTTCACTTAGAAGTATGGTCTCAAGGGGCATAATGAAGCGTGAAATGGAAGTGCAAAATTTTAAGCCACCACCTTTGCTCAACAAACCGAGAAGTCAGTCCACTTGCTTAGTGATAAAGAAATGATTAAAAGGAGGTAGAGAACAGATAGATTAGGTTAACTATACACAGCCCTCAGGCCAAGTCTGTCCTTCCTACTTTTTCTTAAATAAAAAGTTTTACTAGAACACAGCCATGCTTGTAGGTTTGCATGTTGTCTTTCTTTTCACACTTCTGTGGCAAAATTGAGTTGGTCTGACAAAGACCATATCACTGGCAAAAACTGAAATATTTACTAGAGCATGGGAAAAGGTTGCAACCCTTTTTTAAAGGAAGGCTGTAGTCATCAAAACTAGGCAAGCCAGAAGACAGTTGAATGACATCTAAAAAGTGCAAAAAGGATAAAATAAAAACTTGGTGTGTATACACAATATCCTGTGAAAACTACTCAAAATGAAAGTGAAATTGAAACTTTTATATAAAAGCCAAGAGAAGTTTCCCTTGAATATTTGCACTGCAAGATATGTTTAAGAAAATCCTTCAGACTGAAAGAAAATGATACCAGATGGAAACTTGGAAAGAAGAACGCTGAAAGTGAATTTGGCACCATTAACTTGACTTAAAAAACATGCAGGAAAAGAACTTTTACAAGCTCCCGTCTCACACTGTGCTGCAGAGCAGCAGTTTGGACCTCCGGCTGCTTTCACCACGTATCAAGCATGCACCGTACAGACTGACCTAACACTCCCACAGAAAGAAGTGCAAACATGAGCAAAAGAAGGGGTTGACCAACAACAGCCTGGAAGTTGTCCTGCGTATGGAAAATATCCAAAATACTTAACATACTAAATACTAATCATTTAGGATTCAGCAGTTCAGCAAGCTCTCTAATACAAGATTAAAGAGTAACCCTATATGCCAAGGACAGTTATTAGAATAAGATTAGAAAATAATGTCAAAAATATTTCTGGTAATACTAAAACAGAAAACCTGGTCTTCTAGAAATCTACAAATTCCACACTTAGGAAATAAAACGTGTACAAAACCACACAAAATGACAAACATTTAGGGAATTAAAGATCTAGGTATATTATGGGTTAGAGATTTAGTGTTACATAAACATAATTTTCCCTCAAACCTGTAGAATCAATGCAATCTCAATCTTGGTGTTCTTTTTTGTATAAAATGAGCTAACTCTAAAATGGAAATGAAAACTTCCAAAGTTAGCCTAGATACTCCTGCAAGTGAAAAAGTAGGATGATTTTCCTTACAGGATAACAATATTTACCCAGCTAAAATAATTAAGAGAGTGGGCTCATTATTCTAATTTTAAAAGATAATTCGGAAGTAGGGCCGTGTTTATATGGATACATGATTTACACAGAACTTCAGAGCTAAAAACAGCCAAGTGCAGAGTAAAACCAGGTGAGATGGTTACCCCAGACACCAGTAGCTTTTTGGAACAGTGTTGAAAGGAAGGCTTTCCAATAAATTTTAGTGAGACAACTGGATAATCATGTAAACTAAGAGGATTTCTGCCCTCACTTAATATTATATTCCAAATGTATTTTGGGTAGGTTATATTCTGGTTATAAACCAAAAAGTAGAATACTATTTCTGAAGGAACACCTGGTAAAAGATCTTCAAAATCAGCAAGAATGAAAATAGTAATTAAGAGGTCTAGAAAAGCCTTGCTCATGAAGAAAAACAATAATGAAATGGAGTTCATTAGAGTGAAAAACCTCCGGCTCGGTGTGGCGGCACATGCCTCTATTCTCAACACTGGGAGTTTGAGGCAGGAACACTGCAAATTTAAGCCCAGCCTGCACAACTTAGTGACTTAACAAGACTGCCTCAAAATAAAAAATTAAGAAAGAGTAGAGGGCTAGGGACATAGCTCAGTGTGAAAGCACTGTGTTCCATTGCTAAGATCATAAAAAAAAAAAACATGGTGAGAGAAAGAAAGTAAATGAAATAAAAGGTTTGGGCAGGCATTGCAAAAGACAACAAATTTCTAACAAAGATACAAAGAAGTGAAATTCATTGATCAAAAAATGTAAATACATTTATGATAATGCACCACTGAATACCCCTAGAATGAATAAAGGTAAAAATATCAAATATTGATGAGGACATAAATGTAAACTCTCTTACACTACTTATAGAAGTATAAATTGATAGAACTGCTTTGGAAAACTGGCAATATAAGCATATATTTGGTTGCCCTGTAGACCCATTGCTAAGGATAGATACGACAGAATGTGAGGAAAGTTTTAATTATTCAGAGTAGTATTATTTATACTGGCTTAAGACTTGAAACAATCAGTGTGTCCAAGAGGAGTAAATTGTGAGTGTTCATATGTTAAATTGGTCCACAGCCATGAGAATGAATGAACTCGAGATGCACTCCACAGCATGGGTGAATCCCGTAACCACCACACTGAGGCAAGCAAACCAGACACATGGGGATGCACTCTTATCACTTACCCTGTTTATGTAAAACAGGCAAAGCTAATTTGTGGCGTTAAAAGTAAAGATAATGTTACCTTTACAGAAAAGGGAGGGAGAAGGAAACGATCAGAGGAGATTAAAAACGGGGGGACTTCTGAGGTATGATGAAAGTTACATTTTTACCTGAATTATTTATTAGGTTTCACTTCTATTATGATAACACATTGAACTGTATACTTATAATTGTAAACTTTTTGTGTTTTATGTGTTTAAAAAGTTTTAAAATTTACTTATAACTGACAGTTCTTTTGATACAAGCCTTGCATGGTGCAAGACTAGAGGTAGGAAGGCATTAAGCTACTCCTAGAGCCCCAGTACTGGGTGATGCACCTCAATATGAGCACTGGAGAAAACTGAAGATGATCTAAACTGAACAACATTTTAACTCTTCAGTTAAATTCCATCATAAGTGGTCAGTGGTCCCATGTGTCCGTGGGTACGAACCCTAATGGACAGCACAACTTAGATAGTGCTGAGGAACCCCATCCTGTCAATTTATGCTTCCTTCCTATCTTGTCCATTATCAGGATACTCTTCAAAAATTAAATATGTGTCTAGTTCAATTATGAAGTAAATGAAAGTGCTTTAGAAAAGCTTTGAGTACCTCTCTTCCTGAAAATTTTAAGTTGATTCTACTTCAGGAATGGACCATAGTATGAGTTCTGAAAGAAGAACTTATAACAATATTGATGCATTCCCTATTACTAAGGGAACATACCAAAATTATTTATTAATGCTTCTGCTGTTGACATTTTAGCCAGACTGCTCATAATTATAGTAAAGGAAATAGTTCCTAACATCTGTTTTACTCTATTAAAGTATCTTGTCTTTTTTTAAGTTAATTTTACTCCTTAGTCTTGAGTTATACTTTGTCCTCCACTTCCTACCACTGACCCCACTTTCATGAAGCAGACAATAATAAAACAGAGTATTTTTCAGGATGTCTGTCTTGTGGTTTATTTATATGGTCTCGATATCAAAATCACAACATTCCAGTACAGAGCACTAGCACTGCTGCCATTTAATTTCTCCAGAATGATTTATACTTGGCCAAGTCAAAGACAAATGCTTATAAATACTATTCATGCTCTATTTTTGACAGTTCATACTTCTAGAGAACTTCATATTCAGGTGTTAAACACAAGCTTGACCTTAATTTGGTTCTACCTGGAGCACTTTGTTCTCAAACCATGGCTGAGAGTTAAAGAGGAAACTATTGAAATCTAAGCTCAGAAAATGGAAAACTAATTTGCCGCCGAAACTGGTGGTATACCTCTGCTGCACAGAGGCATGCCAATTTGTGCTGAATATTTCTTTGCCTGGATAATTTCCACCTTCCTGACTTTTTAATAATTGCAGATACAACTGCAGGAGCAGATTAACCAATAGTTAGACAAAAGTTTCTTGCCTTCCACACCCGAGACGAAGATGAACGTAGAACGATGACGGTGATGCTGCTGCTGTTGTTGCTGTTGCTGATGGTGATGACGATAAACCTGTCTTATGATCTCTACCACCTTTCCTTAAATCCCAACAAAACAGCAACAGCCAAAACACGCCAAGCTGAAGTTGAAATCTTGCCTCAGGAAATGACTGCCCAGAATAGTCTACTGTTCTTTACTAAGGATATTTGCTGTCAGTAAGAAAAACAGCAATTGTTGGGAACACTGAATATTCCACTACCTCTTATTGAAACATAATGATTAGGTCATTATGACTAGGCACTTACTAGTATACTGCAACCTATATTTGGGTTAAATACTTAAAATAGATTGGTTATCCTCTGCAAGCAATTTTCTTCCCAGATCTACTATTAAATCATAAGTGCTTTAAACAACCCTGTCTCCATTTTCCAGGCAACAAACCATTAGTCAATAACTGGAGCACTGCTGGTTTTTCTAAGCCAGTAACTAATTGGTTGCTATAAAGAAGAGCTTTGTTAAAAACAGGTACATGCACAGTTAGCAAGTTTGGTGGTAACCCCCAAGGCTCAAGTTAGTCACTGACTTACTATCTCTCGCTGCAGAAATTTAACAAAACTGTTAAACCGGGCACCACATAACTAAATATACTTGAGCATAAATCCTTTTCTGTACCTTCTCAATCACCTTTGAGAAACTTTGTTTTTCAGGGCTAAAGATCAAACCAAGGGCCTCACATCTGCTAGTCAAGCACTCTATGGTGGTCTCTCTACCGCCATACCCATCTGTTATCTTAAAATATGCACGACCACCCCAACAGGTGGCATTATTCCTATTTTATATGCTGTGTAATTGAGGGTAGGAAGAATAAGTCATTTGGTCAAAGTTAAACAATTACTCTGACAGTTGGCAATGAAATAAAAATACCCCAAGGATCACATAAGTACGTGGGATCTGCTGAGAAAACTACTTTGCTCTACTTTCTTCACCTACCCTTTTCTCCATCAAGTCAGTAAGTAGAGCTACCAATATGTCACTCTTTTTTTTGAGACAGAATTTTACTATGCAATTTAGTTCAGTAGCCCAGGCTGGCCTCAGCGATCCTCCTGCCTCAGCCTCCTGAGTGCTGGGCTTACATGCATGTGCCACCACGCCTGGCTTGGCCGCCAATTTCTCTTGCACAGAAACATGGTTAACCCTCCCATATCTTCTCCTCTACCTCTTCTGTGCCATCCTCCCCTTTGGAGGCAGTGTTGCAGCCTGTTTTAATGAAGTTTTATCTGAATAAAAATGTCAACTATGAGTTCTCTCTGTAGCATAGGTCACGTATTCTTACTGATGAGCCTCCTATTGAATGGAATCACTAAAAGCACAAATCTGAAATAGACCACCAATAAAACAACATATTAACTTTGGAGAAACTTTGAAGTCACCTTTAGGCAATGCCATGTCCTACAAGACACTGCCGCACATTACAGAAAGATGGCAGACTTATCATTGACATCTTCACAGTATCAGTAATGGCTAGTCTTGTTTCTCAACTTGACTGGGTTGAGAGATGCCTAGAAAATGATAAAACACACTTGTAGACGTGTCCGCGAGGTACTTGCAAAGAACATTGGCATATGGGTCAGCCAAAATGTTTGATTCACTTGTAGGGAAATGGATGTACCTTGAGACCAGAAGTTTAAATGAAATAAAAGTACAAATATTGTACGGTTTCTCTTACCTGAGCAAACCAAAGTATAAATAAGTTAAAAAGCAAAATGATGGATAGATAATAGGAAACAGGGAAGAAGAACTTTTGCAAAAGGCAAAAAGACTAAGACATATGAAGAGGAGGGAGAGAGAGATGGAGTGGAAAAGGAGATTAAGAAAAAGAATTAAGATGTGTTATGTATACACACCAACTCCCCACAACAAATGTCATCATCATGTACTGACAAGCACAAGTAAGAAAACAAAACACTGAATGGGGAAGACCCACACTGACTCCAGGAGACACTATCCAGTAGGCTGGGCACAGGCAAAGATCAAACAGGGAAGAAGAGGGTTGCCTTGGTACTCTCTTGAGTGCCTGACTTTTGTTTTCCTGTCCTCACCCTTGAATATCAAATTCCAAGTTCTTCAGCCTCTGAATCCAGCTGCTTCCCAGGTAGCCTCCAAAATTCAGCCTCAGACTGAGGCTGTGTTCCTAGTTCCTCTTTCTCTGAGGCTGTCAGCTTCTCTAAATTAGCAGCTACTGGTTCCCCAGCTCTCTAGTCTGCAGAGAGGTCTAGCTTCGAGTCCTGTAAACTACGTGCACACTCTATTGGTTCTGTCCCTCTGTAGAACAATCACAAAGGTAGTACCCTTCTGCCAGACAGAGAGCATGGGCAGGAGAAAGATAAAAATGCACTTCTGCAAATCCAACGAAGTCAAAAGCACATTACCAGGATACTTCCGGGCAGGACAAAAATCTTCTGAGCTCAGAATATGCTCTTAACAGGAAGTTTTGGGCCAGGCGTGGTGGCACACACTGGTAATTCCAGCACTTGGGAGGCTGAGGCAGGAGGATCATTGTGAGTTCAAGACCAGCCTGGGCTACAAAGTGAGCTCAGGGCCAGCCTAAACTGCAAAGCGAGACCCTGTCTCAAAAAGACAAAAAAAAAAAAAAAGGAAGTTTTTCCAGAATCCAGTGATAACCTCAGGATTTTTAATAAACCATTCCTCTATTTTTTTAAATTTTGAAACAAAACTCCTTGCAAATGATCTCTGTCAGATCTAATTGTAAGGCTATATAATCTGGAAATTGTAGAGTAAGATAACGGAAATTTTCAATTTGTAGAGAGTGCGCACTGTGCTTTTGAAGAAAAGCGTCTGGTTCAATTGTGCTTTAACCAATGGAATAATAAAACAGACTCAAAAGCCACAGAGAAACATCATTTTATTTAGCCATTTTAGTAGTATTAGATTTTCTGTGTAATCTTAAGTTCTTATATCTTTAGAATGAGGCACTTTTATAACTTCTATTCAATTGAGCGGCTGCTCGTTCTATGACATTTGGGAGGAGCTTAACTTACTGTAAATATAACCTGCCTTGGCCCAAAACTTCATGTTCGACCTGCCCTGGAGGACAGATCAGCCAGTGTCTTGGGGCGCAGTGGAACTGCTGAGAAAAAGGAGGAAGGGAGTGTTAGGAAAGGAGAACAAAGACAGTGTAAGAGAGCGGGTGCAGACTTGAGGGCTGTTACATTTTCATGATTTTATTTCATACTTAGAAGTGTACTTTCAGGTCAAAACTTACTTAACGTTTCTTGTATATACCTTTTGATAACTGATCTAGTTCCATATGTAGCTGTTTGGGGTAGAAATATCTTGCATCATGCAGGTGCTTGGAACCTAAGCTGGCCAACTCCAAAACTCAAATGTCTGAAGACTAAGCAGCTGCAACTGTGTGGGGAGCTGCTGCAGCTGCAGAACAAAGGCCTCCTTTAAAGGTTGTGAGAGTGGGCCGTCAGGCCGCCTGGGCCCTTCTACAATGTGAGATGTTAAGAGAGCTACACTGACTTCTTTCTCTCAGTATTATCGTCTCAGGATCCATCCTACTGGATGACTCACATTTATAAGGTTTGGAAGAGAGTGAGACCCTCCTGCAACCTCTGTTTCCCATTCCTATGTCTCCACTGCCCTCTTCCCACCTTCTTCCATCTTTCACATCTCCCAGTTGTTCGTCTAATACACTGTTGCTAATTCACAGTAACGTCCACTTAAAAATCTCCATTCAGGTCAGGCTTGCTGATGCTTGCTTACAATCTCAGTGCTCCAAAGGCTGAGGCAGGAGGGTTGTTACAAATCTGAGGCCAGCCTGGGACACCTAGAAAGTTCAAAGCCAGCCTGAACAACATAGAAAGACCCTGTCTCAAACCAAACCAAACCAAACCAAACCAAACCAAACCAAACCAAACCAAACCATGGTTTTGATCTTTATTTAAAAAACAAAACAAAACAATTTTGAGGGATATAGGAGATCAAAACAAGATTGTCTACTTTTTTTCTAATATTAATTTTTCAACGCTGGTAGAACCCAGTGCAGACTGTTTGTTGCAATCCAATAGATTTATGCACATATAAGTTTAAATTTTTTATTTATGCATTTCTATGAGTGTTCATCTGAAATAAATGAAATTGCTCAAGTTGCCAAAATGGAGAAGTAATTTTTCAAAGCCAAAGAAAAGGACAAAGGGTAGCAAATATTACTTCAGAGTTATTTTTCTGTGCTAACTATAGAAATGATAGCCTAGAGGTAAGAAGGAGTCCTAAAACTCACAGCAACAGGGAAAGTTAAAGATTATTAATATACTTACATTTGTGGTATATAATTATATTTTCTGCAAATATATTTAGAGTATCTCTGAAGAAATGCTCAATAAACTCCTAGCATTAATGCTCCTGGATTTTTTTTTATAGCACATTTTTGTTTCTTTGAATTTTATACTATGTGCATGTAATTCTATTCTAATTTGTTCTTTAAAAAAAATCACTTCTTACCTAATGAGACCAGAGCCTACTAAGTTCTCATGGTTGGGTTTAAGGGATTTTTAATCAATAGTGCCTCTTCTTTCTATAACTTTTTGGTTTGATGTTTAAGCATCTGCATTGAAGGAAGTCTTAATATGTTTTATTCTGAAAGGAAATATAAACATAGTTAATCCAATACCATAGGCATGAACTGGCAAAAGGATAGAATTAGGGTAGTCACAGCAGGAAGAAACAGAGACAGATTGATGGGGAAAAGTTTTAGGATGTTTTGTAAAATCTCCAATGAACCTCTGAATTCTGATAGGAAATCAAAGTCTGTGTCATTCTCTCGGACCTTGAAAGAATGCAGTATCTCTGGGGGATTGCTAACCTTCTAAGGCATAATTCAACGAGAATTATGTCTCTCCAGCTGCCCGTGTAAATTCATTCTTCAAACTAGAAGACATCAGCTACAAAAACTCAGTTGTAGAATGGAATCTCCCTGTACTACTTCGCATTTCCTCTCCCCCAGAACTATTCTGATGCAAACCGTTTAATCTTTAAGTGTTTACACCTGTACTACACTGAATCCTAACAATTATTTTTAAAATAAAAATGAGCCATAATAAAATGCTCATACCTTAAGAATTCAGGAGTGGCAAACAAGGCACAGGGGTGACACACCACTTACTGACACCTCTGCTGCAGACTCAGATGCTCCGTGGTTGACAGCAGAGGACAGGAACCAAGTTGTGTTTGACCTTAAAGCAGCAGGATGGTTAGAATTAGGTGAGAAAGGTGCCATCCACAAGAAATTCTCCTTCAAAAATTTTGATCAGGCCGTTGGCTTCATGTCCTGAGTTGCCCCATAAACAAAAGATGAATCATCACCCAGAACGGTTCAAGAGTACAGCAAGATCCAGATAATAATGCTCACCTCACACAAATGTGGTCAGATGACTGAAAATGTGGAAGAAGCCACATTTATTGGAAAGAAACCATTTCTGGATGATCTCTTCCAAAATGCATATAAAAGCTTATACACATGCACTCACAAACTAAAATTTTTTAAATTAAGTTTTAAGTGTAGCCCACTTTTAGACTACAGTCTGTAAAATCAATGCTTAAATTTAAAAAAACTTAAACCTGAAAAAAAAACCCTAACAATGCTTCCTTTATATGAAAATTTCCCCAACTGTCTTATAATATTTGTTACAATTTATTTGTTTGAATCAGGGGCCAAATATGGTCCATAGATTGCAACTGATTGCCTTGCCTCTGTCAAACATTTTAAATCTGTTGTGTTCCTCTCCAACTCACTTACTTTCCTTGCAAATGTTATCATTGTTTTAAAAACACAATTTGTTAACTCTTCTGTAGTTTCCACAGAGGATATCTCTAAGGGATTAAAATCAAATTACTGTTCTACTTTAAAATATTTAGAATACTTACCTGTGGTGTGGTTATGCCTCTGACTTATGTTACGGAGTTAGATTTGTCTTTTTCTTAATTTACATTTTTGGCAGTTTTTTATTTAATGTTTTAAATTTTAAAGTAGAATAAAAATAACAAAAGTTGGCCAGAATGTGGAGACAAAGAAATCCTTGCACACTGTTGGTGGGAATGAGAATTGGCACAGCCAGTATGGACCACAGTATAGGGATTCCTCAAAAAAACTAAAAATAGGCTACCATATGATGATCCAGCCATCCCACTGCTGGGTATAAATCCAAAGGAAATGAAATCAGTATGCGAAAGAGATACCTGCCCTCCTGTGATCACTACAATGTATTCACAATAGCCAAGAATTGGAAATAACCCACATGTTCATCAACTAAAGTGTGGATAAAGAAAATGTACATAAGAAATGGAACACTGTTCAGCCATAAAAAGAAATGCTATTGTTTGTGACACAACACATGGGACCAGGGCTCATTATGTTAAGTGAAAAAAGTCAGACACACACAGACAATTACCACAGGATCGTACTCATAGGTAGAATCTAAAAAATTTGATCCCACAGAAGTTGAGAATAGAAAGAGGGGTTACCAGGGCCTGGGGAGACTATGAGACAGGCAGGGATTGGGAAAGGTTGACTAAGTGGGTATTAAGTTATAGTCAGACAGAAGTAAGAAGTCCTAGTGGACTACGGCATAGTGGGGTGACCACACATAACAATAATGTAACACCAATTGGAAAAACTGGAAAAGATTTTGAACATTTTCATCCTAAAGAAATGGTAAATGTTTGAGAGCACAGACGTCTGACCTGATGCAAACATTACAAAAAATATACAAGTATCAAACTATTACATGCTTCCCTGTTAATATGCATCATGTTTATGTGTTTCTGTATCAGTTAAAAATAAATTTAATGTTTTAAAAGTTGTATAAGACATATACATGGTTTCAAAATTTTAAAAACTACAGTAAATTATATTCAGAGGAAACCAACTTATAACCCTTTCCCCATTCTATTTCCTCCCCGTTAGTATAGTATTTTTGCTTAAATTTCATAGTTTTTTTTTCTATAGTTTGCTTTTTTTTTTAAAGCATAGTAGTTTTGGATGGGACGCATTTCAGCTCAGAACCGTAATAAAGACAAACACTGAAGTGTGAAGACTAATTTCACAGATAATTCAGTGGCCACTGGGTAAGCTGTCAAAATGTTATGTTTAAAGAACATGTTACCTTCCATTTTAGTTATTTTTCTCTCATTGCTGAGACAAAATAGCCTATACCCAAAGTTCAACAGGGAAAGGTTTATTTAGCTCTCAGTTTGTGGAGCTTTCTGTCCGTAACCGGCTGGCTCCAAGGCAGGGTGGCACGGCAGATAGGCAACAGTTCATGACAGCAGGAGACAGCAAGAGCAGCAAGAGCGAGAGTCAGATACGCCTCTTTCTTGTATTTCATCCAGTCTACCACGATTAGGGCAGTGGCAATCCAGTCAGTGGACTGATCCAGCCATCTCCTGGCCTAATCCTGGCAACCTTAGTCTCAGCATTGCTCTACAAAATCAATCACACCCTGGATGCAACTTCCTCCGAAAAAACCCTATAACCACATGAGGGTTTGAGGGGCATCTAGACACAAACCATAACGCCTTTCCTTTGCCTTGTTTTTAAGTTTTGGATATTTTTTCTGAAGTAATAATTTCTTTCTTCTTTCTGCATAATAATTTCTTTTATTTTAAAGAGAAAAAAATAAAAACTGATATAGAATTGTTTGATCACTCTTACGTGCTACATCTGGTTATATGTGCAACCATTTTGAAGATGACATTATGTAATAAAACAACCATGGTTAATATCCTATCACCATGTCTTGAAATTCTGTATCATTTTTATCATCCTCTATCCTATTTTGTTTACGTATTTGTTTCTGTTATTTTGGGTTTTATTCTTTAAAATGAAAAACAAAATTTGTATGTATGTACAAGGATAGTTGGGATTGCTGTATTGCTGATGTCTGTGGTTTATTGAAAGGAACAGTCAATGCTTAAAATTTTCTTTTTCCTTGACCAATTTTACACTCTTGAATCTGGTAATCAGGATGACTGATCTGAAAACAATGATATGCAGTATGAGAACCATTGTTGAACTCCTACCATCTTGTATGGTGAAGCTCTGCATCACTACCAACTTTTTTTAAATTACTTGTTAATGTCTTTGATTGTTTGATCAATCTTACATTCTTACAACTGGTGGACTAAGCAGCTTCTTTGAAGATAATAGTATGTAATGTAGCAACCATTGTTAATTCCTATCATTTTGTTTTGAAGCTATGTATTGTTTTTCTTCTTTTGTGTTATTTTGATTTTGTCTTCATTGTTGTTTTGCTACTTTTTTTATCTTTAAAATAAAAAAATTTTTAAAGATAAAAAAAGAATTTCAAAACATGATAATAGGAAATTAACTATGGTTATTATATTGCATATTGTTATCCTCCAAGTAGTTGCTCAGATTATAATAATTTGATAAGCTTATTGTTTTCATGCACTGTCTTAGATTCGGTTTCATAGAAGCAGAAGCTCAGATGAGACTTTGGATGATTTACTGGGGAAGTGATCTCGGAACGAGGAGAAGGGGAGTGAGGGAAGCAGAGCAGACTGAAGGTGGAGAAAGCCAAGAACGATGTGGCCTGTGGAGACGAGGTTCCGATCCTGCAGGGCATGCTGCAGTCACACTGTACCACAGCCATCCCCATCAGAGGCAAAGGCGGCACCATCCCAGTAACTGGTATAGTAGGTCTGTGCGGTCTGTGTAGGTGAGAGCTGAAGACACAGCAAGACTGGCTGCCCAGGTGTGACAGCTGGATTTGGCAGAGAAGAGTGGCTACCAGTTGTCATCAACTAACATTCAAAGCACCTGGGCACAGGTGAGCCAGCTACTATAGGTGAGTCAGGAAATCTCTAAAAGCATCCACTACATGTACTCTTGTGTATGGATAGTACATTTCATACACACACACATGCATACAGGCACAAATGTGAAGCAGAAAATAGAAGCAATCTTCCGATCCAGGAGAAAGAAGACAAAGGGAAGGAGGTAGTTACCACAGTCATTTAAACCGAGATAATGATTACAATACAGTATCTGGGCTAAAGTGAGAGCAGCAGAAATGAAAAGGAGCAGAAAAAGTCAATGGATGTTTAGAAAATAAGTTCATGAAAACAATAAAAAAAATTAAAATAAAAGAAAGGACGTTCATGGATCCACTCATTGGTTAGTCTTCAGAGTAGGGAATTCAGGGCTGTGCTGGCCAGTCTGACTGGAAAGTGTGAGTGCTGGAGCAGGGAGCTCTGGAAGGGTCCACGTGTGGGAGGGCAGCGCTAGCCAAGAGCATTTGGGATGTGTTTGTTGAGTTTTAATCCTTGTGATAGCAGAAGGTTGCTTCTTTTTCTTTTCTTTTCTTTTCTTTTTTTTTTTTTTTTTTGTCTTTTTGACACAGGTCTTGCTATGCAGTTCAGGCTGGCCTTAACCTCACTTTTTTGCCCAGGTTGGTCTCAAACTCACAACGATCCTCCTCTCTCAGCCTCCCAAGTGCTGAGACTACAGGCATATGCCACCACATCAGGCAAGGTTGCTTCTTCTTCACCTTATTACCTTTTCTCAACCTCACACTGGAAGAAGGGGATTTTTAACAACACAACAGCAAAGCCACTCTACAGGAATAACTAGCATTTGAAGAAGGAAAGCTTATTATTTGGAGGCTTTCTCCCCAACCCCAAAAGATCAAGGTAAGTAGGACTCCAGCACCAAATGGAGCCAGGAGCACAGGAGCAAAGGGGCAAAGAAAGCATAAGGGGAATTTGGCAGCCTCCTGAGCAGGGACATCAGCTCAGACTGCAGAGTGGAGAGGGAGACCGGAAATACTTTCCATCCTTGTGTGGCTTCTAAGCACTGAATGTGTTCATAATTGACTACAAGGAAACCTTAGTCCTCTCTGGCAATAAACTTAAGTCTGAACTTAAGTGACGCGATAAAAATAAATGCGATGTAAATTTTTAAGAATTTATCACAGTAAAAGACACCTTGCCATTGATCCCTCTCCCAAAGAACCCCTTCCTCCGCATTTTGAACTCATTACCTAATTCAGGTAGCCCTCGACCTTTCTGAAGTAGTGCCGGAAGTCCTCTTTCTGTCTTTAGCTGTGCTGTTCTGGCTGCCTCCATGTCCTGAATCTACTCAAAATGTTTATCTTTAGTAGTCATTTTGACTTTGAGGAAGAGCCAGAAGTTGCACAGTGCCAGGTCCAGTGGATCCAATGGATGAGGGCACACTGTAATATTTTGCAAGCCTGCCCTCTGTGGATAGCTTTCAGTAGCAGCTTTCACCACAGGTTCTTGCTAGTTAGTTAGTTAGTCTTATCATACTTTGGAAAGACACTTATAGAAAAGGATATCGAACCTGCTTCAGAAAGTGGCAAGAAAAATAGAATAACCGGGTTGAAAGTGAGGGGAAGTATTTTCAGGGAGATTATGGGCAATGTATCTTTTCCTGTAGTGAACTTTTTGTTTAAACATACACTGTATATTTTGACCAGTCCATGTATTTCAGCCATACTGAGCCACATAGAAGGTTAAAATTGTTAACAGTATTTGTTTCTGTTGTGAATAGGTAATATAAAGTCAAACATCAAAACAAAAGAAAAAAATGTCTTCTCTTAGGCAATCTTTTTGTTTCACTCCTTAGTTATTCCCAAGAATATAATACATATATTATACATATTTATATGTGTTATGGCTTACATCTAGATGTTCCCCCAAAGCTTTATATGGTCATAGGTGGGGCTCTTTTTGGAGGTGGCTGGATCTAGAGTGTGTGATGCTGGGATTAAAGGTTTGAGATTACTGAATCAGTCCACTGCTTGGTTTGGCACCCACCCTAAGCTTTGTAGCCTAGAATACACTTGCAGCTTGTGACTTCTGCCTTCTGCTTGCCATGAACAGCCCCTCTGGCATGTCTCTTTGCCATGCCACCCTGCCTTGGAGCCAGCCAACTATGAACTTACACCTCTACAAACTGTGAGCTAAATCAACCTTTTTTCCCTTAACTTTGGGTGTTAGGTGTTTTGTTTCAGCAATGAGAAAAATAACCAAGACAATATGTATATGTAACAATATAGAGTCTCTCAGAAGGCCTGCAAACTGCTCTGACCAGGATGGGGATATGGGCCGTCCCTGCACTTGCCTAGCACTGAGTGAGGTACTGGAGGGGGCACTCCATGAGCCTTTGACACTGCAGTTCGGGTCTGGGCTTCACTTGCACCTTGACCTCCTGGGCACATCATGAACTGACTGGAGACACAGAATCAGGTGGGCCATAATCCACTGACAGCACGTTTCCCAGCTGAATGCTGCTGAGAGAACCAGGTATTTCCCAACTATTTCATGGGGACAGAATGGGCGACCTACAACCCTGCCACCATTATAGTCTGATTCTCCACTCTGCTGGGGCCTGGTGCAGACAGGAGATCCTCACTCAGAAGGTCTGCAAACTGCTCTCACCAGGGGGGGTGTGTAGGCCTTCCTGGTGTGTGCCCAGTGCTGAGTGAAGTACTCGAGTGTGCCCTCCATGAGATGCTGGCACTGTGGTTCAGGTCTGGGTATCACTTGTGACCTGATCTCTTGAGGTCACAGATAGCCAGTCTGTGATTGCTGTTGGTGCAGCCTGCATCTGGATCCTATGAGTGTCCTGAACTGACTGGAGACACAGAATCAGGTGGTCCACAAACTGTTCACCCTTTAGTTCATGTCTGGGTTTTTCCTGTACCCTGAACTACCTGGGTCACAGGACCACTGGTCCAAGATTACACCACCAGTGCAACCAGTTTCTGGGTCGTACATGTGCCCTGAACTACAAGGGGTCACTGGATCAGATGGTCTGTCATCAACTGGCATCATAGTTCACATCTGAGACCTGGAAAAACTAGGTAAACTTTACCACCTACCAGAAGATCCCAGACTAAGCAGCACATCTCAGTGGACACTGAGGGGCAGGGCTGACCAGCAGGAAAACAAGGGATACTAGAGACCTTTGCTGAATTGCCAGAGAAGAGGGAGACTGAGCATGCTGCCTCTGGCATCAAACATGACAAGGTGAAGGGCTAAAATGCAATCTCAGAACTCCACCCCTATTGTGGCATTTTTATATAATGGAATATTATTCAGCTATAAAGAAAGACAGTTTTGGGGACTTTGTAAGCAAGTGGACAAAACTGGAGTCCATACTCATAAGTGAAATAAATCAGCGATACATGTGCAGGCAACGTATTGTATCACTGGTGTAAGAACCCGAGCGTGGGAATATAAACTAAGAGACATGAAGGAAATCTATTCTAAAACAAAGAACAGATGGGATGAAGGAAAGTAGAAAAGAAAAAGACAAAAATGTATGTAGGTATATATGAATATGCATATATGCAGGAGGGCTAATATGGTTCTACTATTGTATTATATCACTTAATGCTAAGCAATAATCGATGACGGGTTATTTGATCAATCTTGTATGTCTGTATGTGTTATCCTGAACACA
>PVLD010015754.1:0-47425 GCA_004027595.1 Dinomys branickii
GAGTGGCATTCCTCCAGGAGGTTCTCTGCTGCCTACCCGGTCGCCATGGGTTCATACAAGGTTAATATATGCAAGCAGTATGGAGACACTCTTGTTGCTCATATTAGTAGTTTGGGGTGAGTCCTGAAGCCTGTGGACTCGTCCCATTGCTGTTAGGAACAGGTGGTGATTGCGCAGGCCGCCGAGGCTCAAGGTGCTCACGGAGGGCGTTCAGGGTGGGAGCCGAAGCCCAGTAACTCAGTTCATGCTTCCTGCTTGATGTTGGAGTGAGAAGGGCGTGGGGCCGTGTGATCCACCTCCATCTGCAGCTCTCTCTTGCTGTTGTGCTCCAGTTCCTGTTTGTTCCTTGGCTGGATCCCTGGGAGTTGCTGTGGCTCTGATGTCGCTGCGGATGCACCCCACCACTCCCCACTGGCAGCCACCCACACAGTGGAGAGGCAGGAGGCCACAGCCTGGAGGCAGGCATAGAGCTGGATGCGGTGGGATGTGTACTGGCTGCTCTGGCTCCACCTTGCCTCCAGGTGCTGATTAGGAAGGTTGCTGCAGGGTGGGGACTCCTGGCTGTTGCAACCTCTCATCCTCACACTGGATTTGACAACAGTTCCCAACCGCCACTGCCTCTTTTCCTGACTGTGCTCTCTCCTCTCCAGACCTGGACCAGCTCTTGGAACTCTGCTCTCCCCTGGCCGAGTCGGGAGGCTTCCATGAGCGTGGGTCTCCGAAGCTGAAGCTGTGATTGCTGGAATGAGGGCTTGGGCCAAGAGTGTTTGAAGCAGTGGCTTCCTCTTTCTCCATCTCTTCTCCCTCCGACTGTGCGTGGCGGCCCTCCGATCCTTTCCTCCAGGAGAGGTTTTGCTTGGTCTTTCCTAGGGCTTCAGTTCCCATTTCAGATCTTTCTTAGGTTCAGGGTACACACCTCTCTCCTTTCTGTCTTCATATTGCTATATTCCATTGTCTGGGTGGTAATCCTCTGGGAGTTTCTCTCTCTGCTGCCTACCTGGTCGCCATCTTCCCGGGAGTCAATACATTGTCTTTTGAAGAACAGAAACTCCTAGTTGTTTTATAATCATTTTTTATGCTTAAAATGTTCTGGGTCTTCTTTGAATTGATTTTCCCCAACCTAAGGTCATATTCTCTTCTGAGTTTTAAGCTTTTATCTTTTTTATCCAAGTCTTTAATTCACCTATGGATCATTTTTATATAAGCTGCAAAGTAGGAATCCAGTTTTTCTTTTTGCCATTGAATGAATGAAACAGCAACATTTGTTGAGCAGTGTTTCCCTTTCTAGTGATCAAAGCCACCTCTAGTGTATCAGATCTCTGCATATTAGAAATATGAATCTATTTCTCAGGCCTGTGTTACATTCCATTTCTCATGTCTCTCCTACCAACACCATTCAGCCTCTTTTTGCTTTATGGATTGATTATTATAATTAATTACATCCTATCTGACAAAAGTTATTGTCCTGTTGGTCTCTGGCAATGGGGCATTCACACCATGTTTTATTTTTTGGTATGATTAATAATGAACAAATTGCCATCAAAATAAGTCATGCCAATCTGAGCATAAAAAGTAACTTTTACTTTTAGCCTTTTTGAGACAAGGTCTCACTATGTAGGTCACGCTGGCCAAGAACTCACTTTGTAGCCCAAGCTGGCCTTGAAGTTGCAGCTATCCCCCTGCCTCAGACTCCCAAGTGCTGGGATTATAGGCATGCGCCACCACATCCAGCAAAAGTGCATTTTATATGGTTGAAGAAATGCCTAAAGTTCTATACACATTATCAAAATACATCTCAATATCAAAGGAAGACTATGAAAGCTTACAAACTTGATCTAATTTGTAATTATGATGGGACATATACAGATATCAAGATAGCACCTGTTAATTAACAAGTTTAGAGTTGAACTCTTTCTAGAAACATATGTACAGAAATCTTTGTAATATGTACACCATAGAAGAACACATAAAATCATTTTAAAATGCTATATTCCATGTTACAAATGAAAGAATGCACACATGTACACAAGTACATGCATACACACACATACACAAAGTCTGAGCTCACCACAGATAGAGGGAAAATCCCAACAATTAGCAAAATTTCATTTTTAATGGCCCATTAACCCCACTTACAAAACAAGTACATAAATATTAAGTTTACTAGCATATTGAAAATCTATTTCAACTTATCTATGGCTCTACTATGGTGCAAAATAAAGGGGAATATAGTATCTGATTTAAAATGACCCAACCTATGAAGCTGATACTATTGTACATATCTATATATACATATAGACATGAAATCACAGTGGGAAGAAATCCTATGTGTAAGCCCTGTAAGAAAGCACTATATATAATATTATTATATAAAAATACACAATTATGTTACCTCAACATTTACAAGTGTTTTCAAGTGAACATTTTTAGAAGAACTATACACAATCCAGAGGCATACTTAAGAATGAGCTACTAATGAACACACTACATTTATTCTTTGGGATATCTCTTTCAGGTAGGTATTTTCTGGCTCATTCTGCAAATAAATCTACATCAAGCTTTTTATATTACTTACTTATATAGGTATGTACTACATGAAGAATTTTCATAGAATTTTGAAATGTGTGTTACAACTGAAAACTTTTTTTTTACATTCACAGGGATGTTAACCAATGTATGTGTGTTCCTGACAGATAGGGTCTTGCTATTAGTTTAGGCTGGCCTCAAACTCATAATCCTCCTGCCTCCGTCTCTTGAATCATGGGATTACACGTGTGTGCCACGTGTGGCAATGAATTATTAAATATAGACCAACTGAAAACTTTTGTCAGCTGGGCATGGTGGCATATACACCTATAATCCCAGCACTCGTGAGGCTGCGGGAGGAGTACTGTTGTGAGTTCAAGGCCACATACAGCTTTAAGGTCAGCCTGAACTACATAGCAAGACCTTGTCTCCACAAAAAAAAGACTTTTATACTTGCTTCTATTCCAGGTTCCTCACTATACTATGTTAGTTTATATATACAAATTAAGACAAAATGACTAGATGAATGAAGCCAAATATGAGTATGAATGAAACCAAAATGACTTACAAAACGTACACTGATGTGAATTGTCTCCACCATGCCAGTGGCTGCAAGAAAGGTCCTATGATAATGAAAGCTTCCCACATTCTGTACTTAAAGCTACATGCCACATGAGTTCATGTTTTCTGAGGTTACGATTATCACTGAAGGCTTTTCCACATTGCTTACGTATATGGGGTTTATCTTCAGTGTGAGTTCATTTTTATAAAAATAGCTAGAAGCGAAGGCTTTCCCACAGTACCTACACACATAGGATTTCTTCCCACTGAGTTATTTCATGTCTATAAAGCGTACTGCTAACTGTGAAGGATTTCCCATGCTGCTGACATACACAAGGTTTCTCCACACTGTTCTTTCATGTCTGTAAATGTATTTGTTATCAGTAAAGGGATTAGCACATTGCTTACATACACTGGGTTTGTCTCCAGTGTGAGTTCTTTCATATATATGAAAATAACTGGAAGTAAACGCTTTCTCCCAGGGCTTACACACCGGATTTCTTCCCACTGTGATTTCATGTCTGTGAAGTGTACTGCTGTTGGTGAAGGGTTTCCACACCACTGACATATAGGTTTCACCACACCGAGTCCTTTCATGTCTATAAACGCATCTGCTACCAGTAAAGGGCCTCCCACACTGCTTACATCCACAGGGCTTCTGTCCAGTGTGAGTTCTTTTGTGTGCTTGAAGAAAACTGTGTCTACAGAATGCTCTCCCACATTGCTTATGTAAAAAGGGTTTCTCTCCACTGTCTTTTCATGTTTCTGTGCATCACCAGAGTGACTGAATGCTTCCCCAGATTGCTTACATAGTTTTAGACCCGGAAGTTTTGTGGTCACATTAGGGTCTGGCATCCAGTCCAAGATTTCTCCACACTGACTCTATAGTTTTACATTGGCAGAATCTCTCTACCTTCTGACTTCTTAAGATTTCTCCTAGAATTTCTGCACTCATCTTCAATTTGCCAGCCCTCCCATTTTCCTCCGACTGCAGCCCCAGGTTCCTAAGTTTCCCACATCACATCTTTGTCAAAGGGAAGGATCCAGAGAAAATCCACTCCTCCAAGGTGACGTTCAGTCACATCCTCAAAGTTCGCTGCCTTCGTTTCCTGGCTTTGGGGTCTCTCAGAGGTCTCCCTATGCAGCCCGTCGCAAAACTCATACAGAGAGAGTGTGACTGAGCAAGAATGTCTTTCAGCGACAAACTGGGGCTCCTGGTTATGGCACTCCCATTCTGTCTTCATTACCGCAGCTGTCATAAGCTTTTGTGTCTGATTAGAAATAAAACCCCCACTGCATTCTTTAGGAGTGCTTTGGCTATTCTTGGGCCTTTGTTCTTTCATGTGTTTTTTTAAAAATTTTTTTGGGGACAGGGTCTTGCTTTGAAGTTCAGGCTGGCCTTGAATTCACTTTGTAGCCCAGGTTGGCCTCAAATTCGCAACTCTCCTGCCTCAGCCTCCCAAGTGCTAGGATTATAGGCATGTTTCATGTAAATTTTGAATCAGCTTGTCAATTCCCTTAAAAAACAAAAAAGATTCCCCCCCAAATTGAAAAACAATTTAAAAAAAAATCTATCGGGATTGTTATTGTAATTGCACAGTTCAATTAAGAAAGAACACAAAATATGTCCATGAACACAGTATTCATCCCCAGGAAGCCATGATGTTCCAGACACTTACCTTACTGTATCCCTATCGCCAACTCTGCCCTAATACCTGAAACCCTCCGTTAGTGAAATCAGTAAGTATCCACCACCCTTTCCGTATGTTCCCTTCATATTCTTATTCTCACAAAAAACTGTCTCCTGAGGACACTTCTCTCTTTAACCTCTCAAGTCAGGCTATGTTTTCATACCGTACCACCAGGCCTCATGATGGGGCTGATGTCCTTACTACTTCCCATGCATTCACCCTTCTTCTCTCTGCACTCCTTCTCCCTGAATCTCTGGTCATCAAATTATATTACTTACTACTCCTTACTGTTACTGTCATTTACTAGTTCTAGTATGACTTCCTTCATTCTTTGAGGAATGTACCTTCTGGTTTACTGTCCTATTCTGAACACTATTCCATTTTTCTACTTCAATTTCAGTATTTCCAAATATGCTGGGCTCTTAAATCTTCTCTCTTCTAAAGATCTTGTTTTCCACCCTATCTAAACTCTATCTTACCCAGCATGGAAAAGTCCTAAAAACTGTCAACACTAAGAAACAGAACCCCTCTGTATTCTCAGTCCCCCCTCAATGTCAGACAAGTCACTGTCCTCCCTCCTCCATCTCTTCAGCTTTCTCTAGTTCCTCATCTTTAATAACCATTTGCCCTTGTCTAGACATCCAAATCAGGTAATCCTAATCTCTCTTCCCTGATCCTTTTTCTTCTTTTTTCCCAGTTAAAGTTCCATGCCTCTGTGTGGCTATGTGCTAGGTTCTTACATCCTCAGATAGCAGAGATAAAGAGTAGAAGTAAAAACAAAAAAGCTCTATAAAACTCACAAGCAAAGAGTCAAACCAGTGTGGCAGGATCTAAGTATCAATAAAACCCACACTGTACCATGCTCTAGGCATTGTACTTTTTTTAGGTAAGGAAACTGAGGTTTGAAGAGGTAAAAGTACTTGTCTAAATGGTGAGCCTAGGTTTTGCACTCAGATGCTCTGACTCCAGACTGTGCTCTTGACTACTGACCAATAACAGCACCTTGTAGTATGACTACACAGGTTCTTACAACATCATCCTTGCTTGCAGGTTGGCCAAGCTGTGCCCAGCAATCAAGGCACTGCAAAAATCCAGTTACAGTGGATGTGTAATGCAAGAGAACCCCTTGCACAGCTACTGACTGCACATCTATGGACTGCACAGGCTGCTTAGTGAGAATGGAGACTGACTCTGGACAGTACCCAAGCCTCTGGAGGAAAGTAAGCAAGGGGATCAGGATGAGCACCTCTTAAGCATGGGCCCCCAATTACTAACCTTGTAGATGTTTTGTAAGACAAGGCCCATCTTCTCAGGGTGAATAGCTGACAGCACAAATATCAACATGACAACATCAACAGACTCTCGTGGCACGTGATCCAGAAGATCATCTTTAGTGAGATCACACTGGAATACCTTGCATCTCTCTGTATTATACAGTGGATTTTGCTAGAGGGAAAAGACAAAAACAAAACTTAAGAATCACACTAATATACACAAGAAACATACAACATTGAAAGGGGAGCCTATTTCCCCTTGTGCAGTGCTAAACAGAAATGATCACTTGTTTCTAGGTAAAGCTGAACAATGAATCATTCACATATAAAATATCATTTTTAGCAAGTAACTTTTCACTGAGAATATAAAGCTGACCTTGGCCTTCTTAATCCTCCTTCGAATGGTCCCCTACAAACCTAAACCTTATGAGAAGCCCTTTCAAATCTGCTAAACAGGATGCTTCCATAGTTTTTTCTAGGATAGATATTCCCTTGATGAAGCAGGCTAAATAAACTTGGGTTTCTAATACATATTGGTTGTAACTCATGTATAAGACTGTCATGAAGAAAACTATTAAACTTTTCTTTCATGTAACTGAGGACCTGAATAAATATAAAAAGTTACTCGGTAGGAAAATTCAGTATTAAAAAGATGTCAATTCTACTTAAAGCTTCACCTACAGATCCAATGAAATCTCAACTGAATTTCAATAGATTTATAGCAACTTGACAGGTAAATCCAGTTTATCTGGAAGCAAGAATCAATTTTTAAAATGAAGAACAATGAAGAGGATACTGCTTTATGGCTTGTGTCTTGATGCTTCCCCAAAGCCTCATGCAGTCATAGGATTCTTTTGGAGGTGGCCAACTCTAGAGTGTTCTGGGATTGAGGGCGGGTGTTTGCTGGATCAGTGCACTGCCTGGACTGGCATCGCCCTAATCCAGTAGACTGGATACAACAGAAGGGACAGAAGGAAAGAAGCTTGTCCTGCGCTTGTTGCTTTTGTTGTTTTCTGTTGCCATGACCTGTTGCCCGTCTGCCATGTGCCACTCTGCTTTGGAGCCAGCAGATTATGGAGTGAAACTTTACAAACTGTGAGCTAAATAAACCTTTCCTCCCTTAATTGTGGGTGGTAAAAGTAACTGAAACACAAAATGTAGTAATAAAACAATGTGGTTTGAAGATTATGACAAAGAGCTCACTTGGAGACAGAATAGAGTCCCAAATTTCACCTGTGTGTGTGTGAATTTAGTATTTTACATGACTAAAAGACAAAGGACAATTAGTAAAAAGGCAGGAAGTAAAGGTGACAATTCACTTCATTTACTGTATTCTCACCACTGGCTACCCAGATACACTGACAAGACTTCCAGTTCTGGCTCAGAAAGGAACAGATGTGGAAAAATAAAGCTCTCATTCTTAGAAGAAAACACCTGGAAAGGCAGCAAAATAATGATCTTTTTTTTTGTAAACTCACAAAAAAACAGATTACAGGATCTAACATCCCAAAATCCGAAAATAGACAAATGCCTTCAGGGAGACATTAGACCCAAGCACTCTTTACTGAGGCTGCAGCCTCCAGCCTGAAAAGATAAAGGTAGAAATCCAACCAGTTGCTGGAGACCAAGAGTGAGTAGTAGAGTATGAAATCATAGGGCTGTTCTCAGTTCTCTGAAGCTATTTCCACCAAGAGAACTGCCAGTTCTCAAAGAGAAAACAGTGCTCTTTTGGGTCCCAGCTGTTACCCTATCCTTTAAGGAAGAAAAGGCTGACTCTGCAGTGGAAAGGTCAACCGAGGGCTGTAGCCTAAGGTCATTGGTGGATATCACTACAGCTTCAGGAAGAAAAGCCCTGTCAATCTGCAGGAAGAACAGCTTCAAGATCACAGGGTGGGGCTGGAGGTACAGCTCAGTGGTGTAAGTGCTTGCCGCTAAGCACTGAGGCCCTGAGTTCGATCCCCAGTCCCGGGGGGGGGGGGGGGGGGGGGGGGGGGGGGGGGGGGAGGAACGGATGTATTCCCCTTCCAAATGCAAGATCACAGGGTGGGTGGGGAAGGGGTGGTAAATAGGTCCTGCGGCTTGGGAGGGATGGGCAAGAAAAGGTCTAGTCTCACAGAAGTAGAAACACTTGTGAAGGCCACTTCCTTGACATACAGGCCCACTTCACAGTTCAAAAATGGAGGAGCGCTGAGTGCTGTGGCACACGTCTGTAATCCGGCACTCTGGGAGGCTAAGGGAGGAGGACTGAGAATTCAAGCCCAGGCGGGGTGACTTACCAAGACTTTGTCTCAAAGTAAAAAGGGCTGGGATATAGCTCAGTGTAAAGAGCAGGGGTTAAATCCCTAGTACCACACAACACAACACACTAGTAATACCTACTCCTGCACTCTGCCAAGTCACCAGCAATAACAACTGTGAGTTGTAACTAGGCTGTAAGAGACAGTCTCTGGGGGAGAGTACAAAGTGAAGAAGCAAAGCCAAGAAGTGAGAGAAAAAAGCAGCTAGGAGTGTGCTCTGTGGTCCACAACAGCAACAAACCTCACATGGCAACATTTCCAACACAGCCCAACTCCTGACTAGGTGATTGCAAATCCTTGATTACCTCATGCTATCTACAGCCCTTAATACGTTCTACAGCAACAAAAAAGTGAAAGGCATGCAAGTTGAAGAAAAGCAAGCCATCAAAGAACCAGACTCAAATATGACACAGACAATAGAACGTACAGTTTGGGCACTTAAATAACACAAAGACACTAAAGGAAAAGACACAACATGCACGACCAGGTAATTTTATGAATGGAAACTGTATTATACTATATCAAAATTAAATGCCAAACACCCAAAACATGGTGACAGAAATAATGCTACTGATGAGTTCATCAATAGGAACACCTATAACTAGAAAAGATGGCCAGGTGTGGTGGCACACGCCTGTAATCCCAGAATTTGGGAGGCTGAGGTAGGAGGATCATCGCGAGTTTGAGACCAGCCTGAGCTACAAAGTGAGCCCAAGGCCAGCCTGGACTGCATAGTGAGACCCTGCCTCAAAAAGACAAAAAAAAGAAAAAAAGAAAAAAGAAAAGATGCAGTAAACTTGATAACAGGATCACAGATATTAAACAAATTGTAAAGCTTTTAAAGAAAAAATCTTAAGAGGAAGAAACCACAAACAACATTTAGGAACCGTGGGACAACAGTAAATGGTATATTACACACGTAAATGGACTATCAGAGAGAGAAGAGAGAACAAGAAAATTAGAAATTATCTGAATAACTAATTTTTTCCAGATTAAAAAATGTAACTTATAAAAAATTGGTAATTATGTCTAAATTCTAGGAGTTAAGAACTAAACTAAGCATAAAGCCTTAGTACCTCAAAAGAAAAAGATTTATAAATCTGACATAACTGAAATTCTGTGTGAGAAAAGTGCCACCGTAAAAAAGTAAATAAAGTGGAAGAAATGTTTGCAATATACAGCAGACTCTTCCAGAATACATTCTAAGAATAAAAAGAAAATGACAAATCAATAGAAAAATGTGCAAAAGTTATGAACAGAAAATTCAATAGAAGCTCCACATAGAGGGGACTTTTTTTTTTTTCTGGTTTTCTGAGACAGGGTCTTGCAGTATATTTCAGGCTGGCCTTGAACTTGCAGCAATCCCCTCCCTCAGCCTCCTGAGTGCTGGGATTACAGGGGCGCACCACCACACCCACCCCAAAGGAGAGTTTTGTTTCTTGTTTACAGTTTAACCCAAGTGCTCAGAATAGTAACTGGCACATATTAGACTGTCAATAAATATACATAAAGAAACTCATAAAGGCAGAAGAAAAATATAATGTGTATTTAAATACTAGAGGGCCTTTAACTTCTTTATTAATAAGCAAAAAACAAAATATGGAGACACTGTAGAAATTATAAATTGATACAGTCTTTTAGGAAGGAAACTTGGCATTGTCTATTAAAATTTAAATGTGTATGCTCTTCTTCCAAGGAATTCTACTTCTTCCATTATATCCATTAGAGAGAAATATGTACACACATTTTGAGAAGTATGCGGATTATGTGGGTCACACTAATTCCATTTATAACAGCAAAAAACTAAAAATGATATAAATGAATATCCACGGGGTACTATTAAATGAGATAGGGCATACTACAGAATATTGTAACATGTTAAGTATGTGGTAATCTACATGTACTAACATGAAAGACTACAAGATGTAATAATATAGAGCAGACAAACCAAGTTATACTGAATAGAATATTACTATGCTTAAAAAAGTCTGAAACGTTGATGGGGAACTAGATACTGCCATGTTGCCAAGGTGTCCTCCACAAATCTGTTAATGGCAAAAGTAAATATTTTTACAATGGAAGAATCAGATGGCTGCTACCTTAATCCAGTGATTAAAACTAGTATCACTTTCATGAGATCACCAGGCATTAGTGCCTCCTAACAAGACACAAACAAGCAAAATACATCACCTATCAAAATATTATTAGCCATAATATATTTAAGTCTAACTTTCAATTTATAAGAAATACAGAAATAGAGGGACAAATTAAATAACAACACACAAGAAACAGTCAGACCAATTTGGAATGTGGGACTTGAATAGACAAAGTAGACTTGAACCCTCGAAAACTCAGTGTCAGTGGGGAGAACGGTAAGGGACAGGACACAAGTATTTTAAGCCAAACAGATTCAAATGACATAATGGAAGTGTAAGAGGTAGTCTTTAATTGGATTAAAAGCAGCTGAAAAGACATCTGGAACTACTTGGGAAAATATGAAGCTGGAATGGGTCCTAAAAGGGTAGAGAATTACAGTAATGTTCATTAGGTTTGATAAACTAATTGCGGTTCTATACAAAAGGGCTTTCTCTAGGGAGAGATGTATACTGATGTATGCATTTAGGAGTCAGTCTTGATGTTTAAGAGTTCAGTAAAGACAATTCTATAAACAAAAAATGTAAAGTGTGTAGGTCTTGCTATGATATTTTTGCTACATTCCTTGATTAAAGCTGTGTTTCTGTATGTCATATATGTATGTAAATGGAAAATTACACTTGCAGTGATTTTAGCTGGTTAGCTGCAGGGAGAGGACTAGAATCAGGAAAATGGGGACAGAGGGTAGTTTGAACAAATCTAAGAAAACAGAAATATAAAATACACGGATGGTACACCAACCTTAACATATTCAACTGCTCTTGGAGAGAAATCACAGGCATAGGCAAAGATATTCAAATCTTCCTCTAAAAGTGGGAATAAACAGTTCCCAACTCCACAGCCAGCTTCAAGAATAGTCAATTTCTGACCTTCAAACTGAGGAAAGAGAACCCCAAATTACAGTAATTACATATGCATAATGAAAATATCCATAATGTAAGAGACGAAGTCTCTGATCCAGCAGAACAGACAAGAGAATTCACAAGCAAAAGTCAACACCTGATCATCACCTGACACTGGTTTGGTGTGGAAGAAAAAACTAGTATACTGGTTAATTGAAGAGACTCTGGAACAAACCTGCACACAAATCCCAACTCCTCTCTGCCTCCGCATTCTATCCTTGGGCAAATCATTTAAACAGCTCTGGCCTTCAGTTTCACCTGCAAATGAGGACAATACTAACACACATCATAGAATTTCTACAAAGCTTAAATGAGAGAACACGTGTAAAGTTCATAGGAAAGGGCCTAGGTAAATAGTTCACTTAACAGTAACTATCTTATTGTATAATTAACTTTTTTTTAATTAAAAAGCCAGAAAGATTTGGAAGATTTGCCACAATGTACAGTATGGCTTCAAAAATGGAATGATTAGAAGAATATGATAAACTAGTTTATTAGAAGTATGCACTCAAGTGCAACCCATTTCTCTCCTTTCCCTGCCATTAAGGGCTTATTATTTACCATGGTACTTATACCTTACACATTCAATGCAAGCTGTGGTCCCCTTTTATTCACTCACATATAGACACACACACAAACACACATGCACACACCCTATGACACCCAACTGAGGGAGGCCAAGGCACTGTGCTGTGAAGTTTCACACACCCTTTCTTATTTAACTACCTGATGCATTTTTCTTCCTAACATGAAAACAAAATCTTCCATGGCCACCACCAAGCTGTCATGCACTCAGTCTACGATGCAGCAGACTGCTTCCTTCTGAAAGGTGAGAGATCACAGAACTGTGTAAGACCTCTGGAGTCCTGGGCTATGGCATTCAGTGCTTCTTCCAGGGTTCAGAAATCAGACCACAGACCCGACAGGGAAAACTGTGCTACGCAGAACATGCAGAACTGGCTGCCTCCTCTACCTGCACAATCTGCGGACAGCTGTTCAACCCAAGTTCCACGGCTCCTTTCCATAACATTAACTATCATTATTTAGATGTCACTGAAGCTGACAGTATGAATATTTAATGTTTACACAGCTTTCGGCTTAGCTTTAAAAACTAGAAAACCACTAAAATTCTCTTCTATGTATTAACCCAGAAATTGCTAAAATTACTTGAGCAGTGTATTTGTCTTCAAAGGTACAAAATATTTTGATAGGCTTCATAAGTTCTCTATTTCATTTTCTGTACACGAATGCAACAAAGCATCTCTCTTCTATACATTTTAAATAAGGAACAGCTCAAGGTAAGATGATGAAATACCAGCTTACCTCCCTACATGATTTTAGTTCCTCAAACTCTCTGGTGGTCCAGTGTCTATTTTTGAAAAAATGGGTACTATTTCTTTTGTAAAAAAGGTCCCAGTTTTTCTGAGCCTCATTTTCCAGTTTTTGCTGTTTAAAATCAGACACCAAAGCTCGGTCACTTTTCAGTTTCTCTTTTTCTTCAGAAGTGAGAACCCTTGCCTGCAATCCTTTCCTTTGCAAGGAAGCCATCTCACAAGCGGTTGGTAATGCATTTAACATTGCTGGTGATTCTCCACCTTCCGATAATTTGAGAAATCAATGCTGATACTGAGGAACCAGAGTTTTCTCTCAGATGCCTTCTTTTTCAGGTAGTTTTCCTACCTCGCGTCACAGGGTGCCTTGCAGGAACAAAGAATGAGATTCTGATTAGTGGGTCTAGAACAGCTCTTTAGAAAACAGAAGTAGCGGTTCTAGAATAGTTTCTTAAGACACTGGCTTAGTTGTTCTGTAACAGTTCTTTAAGATGCTGAGTTCAGATCACAAAACGTGAGATGCCATCCAGCACTACACAAAACCCCACCTGCTATAGCGCTACAGGCAGAAAGGTCACACAGACCAAGACCCGTCCCTACTTTTAAAGAGCTTACATTCAGAGGCCGGGTCTATCTCATGCACTGAACTCTGATACAAACCAGCACCGGTCAACTGTTAGAATAAATCGGTTCCGTTTGAAAAAACAAGAAAAAACAAACAAACTCCGACGAACTGGCTGAGAAACCCTGAGACAAAAATACACAATTCTGGCGCCCGTGAAAAGGGCAACTCAAAAACAGCACAACAGCTGTCTAAACTGAAGGCGGGGAGTCAACTGCCAAACAGAAGTGGGGTCATGATTTCCTTAGGGTCGCGCACCGCTTTTTTCGGAAGAGATGGCGCAAAATCTCAGTTTTTGATCTCACAAGAGGTGGTCGCACGAACAGTAAGGAGACGTCCCATTCTGGGGACTGAGGACGGGGACCACCTCTTTCAGGACACTCGAGATAAAGTCGGCTGCGCTGGTCCCCAGTACCCCGCAGGGCCGCCCGTGCCAGCTGTCAGACAAGCGTTACCCTGGTCGCCACGCTCTGGGCTCACCGTCATCAGTTCTCAGGTTTACGCGCACGGTGAGGCAGTGCGCGCTCAGTGTTCAGCCAGGCCAGGCCAGGCCCGACCCTGGGAAGTGGAATTTGGGAGCTAGCGGAGAAACTCGGAATCTGAACACGCCAGCCGCCACAGCTTAGAAGTGGCTGGTTCCGGGAGGATTTCGCCCGCAAAAGCACCTTTCCATCTACTTCCGTTAAAACACCGGAAGTCCCGCCCAACGCCGGAAGTCCCGCCCAACGCCGGAAGTCCCGTGGCCTTGCTTCTTTAGCGTCTCCCCGACCCGGATGCTGAGAAGATTTGTTTCCGGGCCCCTGGCGGGCCCCGGCCGGGCTGTCGCTGCGCTCCCTACCGGGCGTCTGTGCGAGAAACAGGCTGCGGCCGCGAGGGGAGAGCGCTCATCCGGGGCAATGAACGGGACGGCGAACCCACTGCTGGACCGCGAGGAACACTGTCTGCGCCTCGGAGAGAGCTTCGAGAAGCGGCCGCGGGCCTCCTTCCACACCATTCGCTGTAAGTCGGCGCGTCCGGCCGCCCCTTGTCAGCCTCACTGCTTCCTTCCTCCCCTCGGCGCCCCGGCGTGCCGGGAACTCCCTGCTCGCGTCAGTTCCCTTCTGTGTTACCCAGGTCCTCTGGAGCCTCGGTTTGTTTCTTTTTAATGTTTTAGATCCCTCCTCCCAAACCAAACCTTCTGTCCCAATTATTCTCCTTCCCGACAGTCCGAAACGGCCCGAAGGACTTCGGCTCCGTTCTTATTTGTCCGCCCCCGAGCTCTCGAGCCGGACTCCCCTCTTTCATCGGGGTCCCGGCCCCCCTCAGCCCCTCCTTCCCCTCTCCCCGCTTTCCTGCGATCCCACCAGGGCTCCCCACGGTTCCTACGTTCTTCCCGTTCGCTGCGAGCCTCGGCGCCTTCCCGCTCCATCCTTCCCTCCGCCGTGTTTCCTTCGCTGCTTCCTTTGGTGCTGGCCGCGCGGCCCCCGTGCTTCTCTCGCCTGCAGCCCAGGAAGGGACACCCGTTCTGCGCCTCGTCATAGCCTTTCTCTTTCTTTCCGAGCCTCATTTGACGCTGATGTTTTTTGAGATCGGCTTTACCACCCTGACTTCTGGACCGAGTTCCTTGTAGATGAAGAATAAAATTAAAATTGGTGAGCTCGGCGTAGGCTACAGCAGGTCTATGTTTAGAAACAAGATCAGACATAAGGAATATCGAGAGAGTCACTGTGCTGGACCTTTCCCGACGTGATTATAGACTTCGTTGAGAAGGGCCATGTCCACTCTGTATTTTGGGTAAAGATTTGGCTCTCGGGATGTGGCTGACAGAGCATCCCTCAGTGATTCACAAGCCTCAGGTTCCTTGTAGCACTAACACTGGTTAAGACTTGTTTTGTCAGAGAAGCTAACACATGTGACTCAACGCATAAGAAGAGGGTGGGTAGATCCCGGAGTTCCTTCTGTCCTTGTGTGGTCACTTGTCATGCATTACGGGGCTTCCTACTGACAGCAGACTGAGCTCTTTGAAGGACTGAATATTGGCAGTGTGATAAAGACCATCATTTCCAGACTTTACTAAGTTGAAACTTTTTCTTCAGTGAAGGGCAGTGTGAAATTTAAATGACATAGCTCACACACGTGCCTGGCCTGCAGTTGGAGCAGGTTGTGTTTATGTGAATATGGTTATTGGTGTTGTGTAACTGCAGTTCATAAACACTAGCAGGAGAACCTCTGGAGGTACAATTCAGCCTTCCGGCCTGAACCTCTGCGGAAGTATCTTTGTCTACACCATGGAAGCTGGGTGTGGCAAATTCTAATTTTGACAGGTTCTGTGCCAAATCAGCTTTTATGGTGCCATGGCCTTTCATGTGTCATAGAGGGTTTTACAGTCAAAACTTTCTTGTATGTTCTTTTGGTTTTGATCCTCATAACCCTAATAAAACATCTTATTATGGATGATGAAGCATTAATTTCATCTGTCCTTTGGGAGAAGGGAATATCTTTGCTTTCTAAAGTGTTGTGCAAATTCTAGCCCCTCCTCCCAAATTTTCCAATGGAGGTTGGAGGAAAAGCACTATATGTACTGTGTGTGTGCGGAGGTGTCCCTTGGTAGTTATTCAAACTGGTTGAAGATACTTCAGAGTTTTATTGTACTGTTCTCTCTACTTTCGGGTATGTGAAGTTTTCCATAATGAAATAGATTTTTGTAAAAAAAAATTTAAATTAAAGTGTATTGGCACAATTTAGATATACCTAAAGATCATATTAATCATAGGAAATTTGTACCTGTGTGTGATATATTTTGATTTATAATGAAATAGTTTTTAAAGAACTGTAAATTGTTTTTATTTTCCTTTTTTTAATTTCAGTTTTGTGAATAACAAACAAGTTTTAATTCTTGACTGAAATGCCTAGGAAGCCTTTATTCTAATGTAGCTGGTGGAAAATCTTCTTTTTCTTTGCCTGCAGATGATTTTAAGCCCGCATCTATAGATACTTCCTGTGAAGGAGAGCTTCAGGTTGGCAAAGGAGATGAAGTCACAATTACGCTGCCTCATATCCCCGTAAGTTTATTCCATTATTGTTGGTTTTAATATTGGATCACAATGAATCCTCATGGTTTACATTACTGTAATTTGAATTTCGTACTGTTGAAAAATATTTAGAGTTCTAAAGTGATAACATAAGTGAAAAAGAAATTTGGCAGGAAGGGGTAGGGTGGAGTTTGTTACTAAGGCAGTTGTTTAAAATGATTCTTTAATTTTTCCCAACCCTCTTCTCCCCGTATGTGCTATATAGTAGTCAAGATTCCTGTCTGGATGTGATATGTGTAGCTTTTGTCTCAAGCGACTCTGCTGATATATAACTGCAATATCTCTTAAGCATGGGGCAATCAGAAGGCAGGCGAGAGTAGGATTGACAGTTTGGTATCTGGTAAGGAGTCATGTGCAGGTGATAGTCTTGGGAAGGAGCCAGAAGTTTGGAGCATTCAGCTTAATTTAGGAACCAAGAGTTATACCGAGCACTTGGCAGACTTTGGTGCAGCCCTGCTTGGGACATCACCCTGATCACAAAGCCCAAAGAGTCACTCAGGGAGCTCCTAGTGAACATATGTCATGGTATTTCACAGCTCTGTCCTGGAACATAGTCACTTCTTTTTAGGTGATAGAATGAAAAATTTCTGGGCAGAGAGACCTGGAACTGTATATGCTTAAGAAAAATTATTTATCCATTCATCCTATTTTATTACCTGTGGCCTGTGGCAGGTTGCATCATCTCCCTTTGGACATTAGTTTCCCAAATGTAAAATGGAGTTAAATGGTCTCTAAGGTATCTTCCAGTTCTAAATTTTAATGTGTAAATAAGAAAGCAAAGAGCCAGGCAGTTTTTGATTCTAAACAAGGCATTAAATCCTACATTTGACAAATTTTTAATTGAATGACCACTGTGTACTGGCCATTACTGAACATTAAGAATACAACCCTGAACAAAAATAAGCACATTTTTTGCCCTTGTGGAGCTTATAGTCTGGCGTTTATATAAATATCAGAAAATATAGCACTTACTCTAGAAAATCAAGGAAGGATCCCTTAAAGGTGTATAATCTTTGAGATTATCTGATACTTGAGTAATTAGAAATTCAGTGAAGATGTATTAGGCAGAAACTTTGTGAAAGCCCTGAGGCAGGGATGAGGTTGAGAATCTGAGAGGAGTCTGCTCTGAAGCATAAAGCCCAGGGGCAGATGGAACAAGGCCAGAAGACTGGCTTACAGATGTTGTCCTTTGGTTTGAGGGTGACATGATGTTGAAGGACTTAGATGGGTGAGTATCATGAGCATCATGTACTTACTCTCAGCTACCCATAATAATAACCTGCCCTTGAAGAATGCGCTGTTATTGACATGAGAGGGAAGCCCTGTGCTCTCCAATTACGAAGAAATGTAGACATTACTCACTAGCTTTACTATACATAGTGCTACCTCTACTTAGTGTGGTACATGTAATAGTTTTTCTCAGTTCACACTTATCTGTTCTTTGTAATATTTTCCCAATTTCTTAGAAACATGTACAGTAATTAAAAACTTTTATACTATTTATCTTGATTACCTACAGCCAGTTGCAGTCACAGGTTCTTGCTACATTATTATTTCTCCTTTGTTTTGTCTGAGAAAGCAGAATGATTTAAAATAGAAATCCGGCTGGGCATGGCAGTGCATGCCTGTAATCCTAGCACGGGTGTGGTGGCGCACGCCTTTAATCCTAGCACTCAGGAGGCTGAGGCAGGAGGACTGTTGTGAGTTAGAGGCCAGCCTGGGCTACAAAGTGAGCTTAAGGCCAGCTTGAACTGCATAGCGAGACCCTGTCTCAAAAAGACCAAAAAAAAAAAAAGGAAATCTTTTTTCTGTTTTTTTTTAGTAGCTCTAATGAAAGATTTGATGAGGTAGGTAGTCATTTGTAACTTCAGTTTTGATATTGATACTCATAACTGGATGTTTAGTTTGATCATCTTATACTTTTGTGGCACACAGGGGTCCACGCCACCAATGACGGTGTTCAAGGGGAACAAACGGCCTTATCAGAAAGACTGTGTGCTTATTATTAACCATGACACTGGTGAATATGTACTGGAAAAACTCAGTAGCAGCATTCAGGTCAAGAAAACCAGGTAGGTGAATAACCAGATAAAAATTTATATGCTGTTTCTATACCTTTGTATTACCTGTTCCAGTTTTATAAGGATGTAAATATCTACTGGTTCCTAGTGTTATACTGATAGTGTAACAGCTCCACTTATGTTTTCTCAGACATCAATAAAATGTTTTTTCCTCAAATGTAACACAAAGAAATAATACTTTTAAGATCTAAAACATGGAAGTCATTGGGAAAAGCAAGTTATTTCATTAATTAAGCTAACTATCAATCACGTGATTGTTGCTGTAGTACAGATGGTGATACAGTATGTTGTTATCTCATTATTGATGTACTATTTAAAGGATAAGTTTTACGTTTATATAGGGTTAGAAGTACAAAAGAATTATTGAATAACTTCATTAGGATAAAACATTACTTTCTTAATAGGATACACTTGATAATACCAAAATAAAACTGCCCACTTTCTTGGATAGTGAACTTTCTTTAATATTTGGTTCAACAGGCATTCCATGTCTAATAGAAGTAACTAAGTGGTTCTATTGGTTACATTGTAACATAGTAATTATAAATACAGTAACGACGGTTTTTAAAATTTTTTCATTTGTCTTTTTGAGACAGTTTTGCTATGCAGTTCAGGCTGGCCTTGAGCTCCTTTGTAGCCCAGGCTAGCGTTGAACTTGAAAGGATCCTCCTGCCTCGGCCTCCTGAGTGCTGGGATTACAGGAAAGCGTGTGCCGCCACACCCAGCAGTAATTGAATTTTAAAAGAAGTGTTAAAACCTGATGCTTTTATGTTTGTGCTTCCTCAAGCCATTTTTCTTCATTCACTCATTCTATAAAAAAACCACAAGCTGTTCCATTTACTAAAAGATTACGTGTCTAGCATTTTGCCGTTATATGCTATGTCTTTATGTACATTATCTTATCTAGTCATGAGAAACTTCTAGAAAGATGCTGTTATCCTAAAAAACAAAACAAAGAACAGACTGAAAACTGCAGAGGTGTTATGACGTAACTGAGCTGTAGTGCTGGAGCTGAGGCCTGCCATGGGCAGTGTGCTGTGGAGCCTTTTCTCCTGTTGTGCTGCTCAGTGTATTTGTATCATTCCCTAATAGCGGGCCAGGTGCTGCTGTTACTCCTTCCATATCTGATGGTAGTGATCTCTTCCTTTCTATTCACTGTGACATGGGGGCTAGTGGCATTGGATTACCTGGGTCCTTGTTAGACATGCAGAATCTCAAGACCTAACAGCTCAGAATCTGTGGAGACCTCCAGGTGATTTGTGCTGTGCTGAGTTTTAAGAAGCACTGAAGCTAGCATGGTGGCACACAACTGTAATCCCAGCTATTTGGGAGGCTTGAGGCAGGAGGATCACAAGTTCAAGGTTAGCTTGGGCAGCTGAGCAATTGAGCAAGACCATCTCTTTTTTTTTTGGCAGTACGGGGGATCGAACTCAGGACCCTGCGCTTGCTAGGCAGGAGCTTATTCCACTGAGCTATATTCCCAGCCCAAGACCATCTCAAAAAAAAAAAAAAAAAAAAGTTCAAAAGGAGAGCTGGCGATAGAGCTCAGTGGCAGAGCATTTGCCTAGCATGCTCAAGGTCCTAGACTCAATTCCTAGTACTGAACAAGGAGGAGAAGAAGGAAAGGAGGGAGAGAGAAGAAAAAAGGTAGCACTAGGCCAGTTCCCTTAAAAGTGGATAGAATTTTCTGTTTGATGTTGGACTCCATGACACAGTGAAAAAGCAGTGAACAAATAATAGAAATGCCTATGAGCTGGCCAGTATTTCAGGAGCTAGTTGATTCAGAAATGTGTATACTCTTGATCATAACTTTATATTGTACACAAGTGAAATAGTCATATATTCTCTTAGTAAAATGGATTCTAACAGTAACAGTCCTACACTTGTATTATCTCCTTTTTGTTGTTGTTTTTTGTTTTGTGTGTTTGTTTGTTTTTAAGACAGGATCTTACCATGTAGTTCAGCCTGGCCTTGAGCTCACTATGTAGCCCAGACTGTCCTCAAACTCATGACAATCCTCCTGCCTCACTCTCCTGAGTGTTGGGATTACAGGCTTGAGCCACGATGCCTGGCCTGTATTATCTCCTTGATATAAAGCGTAAGCTTCTTGCAGGTAGTAATGCCATTCTACTTATCTATATTACTGACTCACAGTGCAGGATTGAAATGCAGTAGTCACACAGGTGTTCAGTAAGTAGTACTCAGATAAAATCATAAATACTGGTATTTTGCAGTGATCTGGAAAGGGTATAGGGTTCTGCAGAGACTTCTAGATGCTTAGTTACCTGGACAAATTTGAGAATCACTATGTTCACCCACCTGCTTTGATGTCTGTCTCTTCTCAGGGCTGAGGGGAGCAGTAAAATCCAGGCCCGAATGGAACAGCAGCCTGCTCGTCCTCCACAGCCGTCACAGCCTCCTCCACCTCCACCTCCACCACCCGTGCCATTCAGAGCTCCAACAAAGCCTCCAGCTGGACCCAAAACTTCTCCATTGAAAGATAATCCCTCGCCTGAACCTCAGCTGGATGACATCAAAAGAGGTAGAGAACTTTTTCTGGAGCCACAATAAGTACAGTATAGGAGTAGGGTGTGAGTGTTCTTGTAGGGATCTCACAAAGCCTCTGTTTTAACATGACAGCATGGACATTCACTGCCACTAAATGCCTATGACCCTGGCTACTTGGGAGGTGAGGCAGGAGAATTGTAAGTTCAAGACCAGCCTGGGTAATTTAGCAAGATGCCTTAAAATAAAATTTTAAAAGCTGGGGATGTCACTCAGTGGTAGAGCACTTGCTTGGCATGTGGGAGGCTCTGTGTTCAGTTCCCAGTACTGCAAAAAGAAAATTTTTGCCCTCAAAGCTTCCTTTTTCAGAGCTAGTAAGGGTGGGGAATTCTACCACTTAACACATTTGCCAAGGATGAATCAATCCAGGAACAGTGGCTTGAATTGTGGCTGCCTTGGCAACATTCTCAGAGGCATAGGCATCTAAAGCTCCACATGGTTTTGGAGAAGGAAAGGGTTCCAGATGTTAGTGGGTGAAAACCAAATGTGACACTATCTGAGCTCTGTGCTAATAAAGTACCTTCAGTTAAGGAAGTGTCTTGGTTACTTTTCTCTCATTGTTGGGATAAAATACCCGACACCCAAAATTAAGGAAAGGAAGGTTTATTTAGCTCACAGTTTGTGGAGGTTTCAGTCTGTAATCAGGTGGCTCCAGTGCAGGGTGGCAGGGCACAGGGGCAGCACTTTAAGGCAGTGGAAGACAGCAAAAGCAGCAAGAGCACAAGGGGAGAAAACAAGTGTCTTTTACTCTCTTGTATTGTAAGTAGGCTACCCCACCTCCCAAGGTGGTGTAGCACTCACACAATCTTCATGTCCTCTTGCACAGGCTCAGGATGAATACAAAGTAAGCACCCTGCCTCCCTGCTGAGTCACACAGTTAACCTTTTAAACTTCTCAAGTTGACACAATGAACAACATCCTAGAGTAGTAAGGGAATGTCTTTTAAACCCCAGGATGTAGAACTGCTGAATTACTTAGTTAAGGGGCTAGAATTTAAGTTGACACAATGTATCAGCCATAACAGGAGGCATTTAAAATAGTCTGACCAAATGCTTTATGCTGATATGTAGTGTGTAAACATGAAGGAGGCCACTAGGCCAGTAAAATGAATTTAGGCCTAGGAGGACATAGAAATCTTGGTTGGCCATCAGTACTACAATGCTAAGACAGCTTACCCTTGGCCTTCTTTCCCACACAATGGATAATTTTGGTCCTCCAGACTATTAAAAATTATGAGTGTCATAATTCATATTTACAGGTTTTATTAAAATTAAATTCAAACTAGTAGAAGATAGGAAAAAATAAAGAATTGTTCTTGGGAAGTTTGCCTTTTCCACCCTGTAAAAATGTTGCCTTTTAGCAAATATCTCTCTTTGTATTGTACACAGTAGTTACACCTCTTGTTTCAGTTTTTCTTCATTGATACTACAGTGCTGTTGTGGAAATTTCCACTGCAGTCAAATAGGAATTACATATGCATGGTTAGTTGTTGCCAGTTGTGGTTAAAAGAGTCATTGCTATTTAGGGCCATGTGGTGTGTTTGGATAAGAAAGTGTGACATCTTTCTTAATGTATCGTGTGACAGCAAAATGGCTAGGTAGAACACGCCTTCTCTCCCATACTTTCCATCTATGAAAAATGCAGTATTTGATAGACATGTTCATTGGTCAAATAAGTCTGAGAGTGGGGAAGATAGTCTAAGAATGATAGTCTGCTGTTTCTTTTCACTTGCCATGGTTCTTCACAAGCCTCCCTGAGAACAGGAAAGGGTCTCAGGGCTTGTCTGTGTATTATTTCTCCAGAGTGGCTTAGAAAACTCATTGCCTTCTTTGGCTGGATCTCACTGCTGTTGTGGATAGATCCAAAGAAAGCATCTTAGACCTAATTTCTAACTCAAATATTTTCCTATTCCTTTAGCATAATATTTCTCATCTTTTATTGGGATCTTATTCTATAATTCGCCATCTTTTTAAAAGTAGATCATTAATAGACTGAGTTTGTTTCTTGTACACAAAAGTTACTATTTTGAAACAGCCTGCTGTTTACTCTGGGTGAATTTAATGTTTCCATTGTCTCTCTGGAAGCAAGTTCGGTATTTTTGTTTGTTGGTTTTGGTAATTTTTATTTGTGAGCTCTTTAAGGAATTGAGGAGGAGGAGTTTGTTTCAATGGTTCCTTTTATAGGTTTTGCTGACCTTCTGTTTACAGCAGCCTCTTGGCTGCGCCCTGAGAGGGCTGCGCGGTGAGCCTGTCCAATCTCTCTTGCAGAGCTGAGGGCCGAGGTCGACGTCATCGAGCAGATGAGCAGCAGCAGCGGGAGCAGCTCCTCGGGCTCAGAGAGCTCCTCGGGCAGCGGCAGCGAGGACGAGAGCGCCAGCAGTGCGGCTGAGGATGGTGGCCCCGCCTCACCCCCGCAGTCACAGCAGCCCTACAGCGGCAGGCCCGCCGTTGCCAACGGAACCAGCCGGCCACAAGGAAGCAGCCAGCTCATGAACACCCTCAGTAAGTGCTCTCGCTGCAACAGCCGAGTAAGGGCTGTGGGGCAGCTCCTGTTTATCTTATGCCAGAATCTGTAAACCTGAAGGCATTTAAGGTGAGGAAAAGCTCTTGGCAAAGATGATTGGGAGCAGGAAGGCATGTGTTACAAAAGAGCGAAAAAGGGATGCACAAAATTGAAAGTCTGTTCTTTTTCTTTTCCACTCCACACTGGCACAAATTGGGTTTTGTGAATTCTTGAAAATGCTGAAATAGAAACGGATGGGCTCTTTGTTTTTACATTTACCAGGTTTAAGGGGGGGGCTACTTGCTGCCACACTGTTGCCTTCAGGTCTTTTATGAGAAAGAATGCATTGCTTCCTTTTGGAGACCTACTAACCACTGGCAAGAGGGGAAAGAAGGATGTTTGGGTGTTTTTTAATATAGCTGATGTCAAGTAAAACAGCAGAATAAAAACAAAAGTGTTTTGTTTTGGGCTGAGAGAGGACTGATTATGCTTTTGTCTCACAGGACCTACATTAATTTGGAATGTCCCTAAATTAAAAATTCTGTGTACCAAAAAAGAATATGGGCTTTATAAAGCCAATTAGATCAGAGTTGAGGTTTAAATAATATGACTGCCCTGGACCAGAGGTATACAAGTGGGATATTGGTTTAGGATATATTGGTGTAAATAGCATTCAGCTTCTTTAATGGAAAGTCTTAGTTGGTGTTTTCTTAGCTTTTGCAAAGCGACTTAAAGTGAATAATTCTACCAAATGGCTTTTTTGTTATTATAAGTATTTTCTTGCTGTTATTAACACATTTGAAAGTTGTCTCCCCTATTCCTTCCTCATTCTATCCTACTAAGCAATATTGTGGTGCTTATGAAATACCAAAAATAGTGTTTCTTTAAAATCTTTATTGTAGCAGTTTTTTCAGTGAGCCAAATTGATTTTACTATAATTAAGTGAAATGGGCAAGGTTTTGCTATAGTGTGATAGCCAAATCAGGCCACCCAAACGAGGGAGTCATCCTTAAGTTCTGTGCTTTTGATTTGATTGTTTTCTTTTTGTAGGAAATGACTTGCAGTTGAGTGAGTCTGGCAGTGACAGTGATGATTAGTACCCCCTCTTTCAAAATCTACTTCCTGGTGCAGAAATATGCTACAAGCCCAGGCTGCTTTCGCGTGGAGAGTCCATTGTCACAAGGAAAATGCTGTGGATCAATGCCTATAAGGAGTTTGAGGCTTTGGAACTCTCTGATATTCAAGTCTTTAACTTAGTGGTGATGGATGATTTTCTTATGTAATTTTTGAGTAATCTATTGCAAAGTTTAACTGTATCTATAGAAGGACTAACAGAGTTATATTTCTATGTGGTTAACATTTTTAATGAAAAACAGACAAATGTGCCCTGGTCTAGGTTACTCAAAGGCCAGGTCTTCACCAGGTCTTCACCAGGTTAGTGATTCAGTTTTAAATCTCAGTAGCCACCAGTTTGGCCAAATGGTCTGCACCAGTGAGTCAAAACACTCTTTGAGGGGTAAAGAGGAAGAGGGAGACCTCAAGCTGCATCATAGAAATATGTTACAGCCACTTTAAATTGCTGACATGAAGCGGTAAGGAAGTTTGTGTGACCCAGCCTGACAAACCTGGGTAGAAATGGACTCAGTGGAGTCCTGGAGTGTCAACTGGATTACACACTGAAGGTACTCTAACTCAGCCCCCTTATTTACAGGAAAGGGAAGCACGTGGCTGGTTTACGACCAGTCTTCTGTTCCCAGTCCATCTTCGCTTCCCTGAACTTCTCTTACAAGAATCAGAGATTTTTATACATGGCACTTACAGTGTACATTAGCATTTTTACGGGATTCAAAAACTCAAAAGCACTAGGTACTTCCAGCTAGAATTCAGATTGCAACAGTCCCTCACTGCTTTAGGCTGAGTGAGTGAGCAGATTAAACCAGCAGCCACTGTGCTGATGCATGTGACTCAGTTAAAATTGAGGCTTTTAGTTCCATGTGAATGCATCCTAGGTGGTCTTCATGTAGTGAGTTTTATCAGGATGGGAATAGGGTAGGAGTGGAAGAGAGGAGTGTGAAACCTCTCTGAACAAATGAGCCAGCAGTAAATTTGCGAAAACCAAAATCTAGATAGGAGTTTTGCAATACGGAATGAGCACATTCTTTGATCAGATCTTTCTGCTTATGATTTTGTACCACTGTGCCTGACTCCTAGACTAGTTTGTATTTTTATATAAAACTAGAAGAAAGTCACAAAATTGCCTTCTACAGTGCGTAGTTTCCAAATGAATCTGATGCTGTTGGGAACTGAGCACTGGTAAATGTTCCATATTGAGGGACTGTGTGGCGACTTGTCCCGTGGTCAGTGTGGAACGGCCTGCTTCTGTAGTTTGAGTGAATGTGTCCTAAGAAATTCCTATCTACTTTGGTTCTGTGGGCACCAAGACATTAATAATGATTTTCCTTTCTCCCCTTCCTCCACTCAGACAGCCTCTCCCCGGCTTGTGGAGGAAAACAGTCTGGACCCCCAAGGAAGTGGATGGTCCACAAGGGGTCTCTGGGGAGAGCTGCAGCATCCACATAGTGACCCCAGGGAGCTGCACTGGGAGGAGGAACCCTGCCTCACAGCCGCCCACAGCACTGCCCCAGTGTAGGTGGTGGGTGTGTGCTGGTAGCTGTGGTGGGGTCCTTGCCCATCCTGGGGGCTCGGGATTCAGTGGCAGGTAGGAACTTATTTATAATGAACTGATTGATAACTTTTATAATTCCGTGGTAATGATAGCTCAGGGAAGGTAAAGGTCTTGATTAGGGATTTGAATTGTTGCTGGTTGTGGGAATTATTTCACTGCTCTTAACTTGCTCAAATTGAAGCAGGTTCTAGGAACTTGAACTAAAATACTTACCCGCAATCCCCAAGCCTTGATTTATGTAGATGGAACTGTGGTTTTTGGCCTGTTAAGATGTTTGCTTCTATAGGAAATACTTGTATGTGGCACTAGGCTTGGTGAATCACGCTTTCTGAGCTTCAGACTCTCTCCCTTGTCACCCATCCTGCCCAGGTTACTCTCGGGCACAGCTCTGGTTTTTGTTTTCTATACAAAGCCTTCATGGTTCTGTCTCGCAGCAGAGTAAGGGATTGTTTTCTTTTTGGGAATCAAGAATGTGGTCCGACAGATGACTTCACAGGTATCTTCATGCCAGCTAAACTGGACTGTTCCTTCCTGTGTCTGTGTCTTTGCTGTCTCTCCTGCTCCCCTCTGTCCACTCCAGTCCAGGGTTCCATAGTTTCCATCTCCATGGACCGACCCTTTCTGTTTTGACCCACGTGGAGTGCCCTGTGAGTACAAGCTGACCCTTTTCTTGCTTGAGCTCTGGCTAGTATGAGCTCCTTGATAGCTGGAACTATCATCACAGGACTAGACGTCCATGTGCAGAGGCAGAGAAAACTAACCAATGAAGTACAGGAGTTAGACGCAGAAAAAACATTCCAGGCATTTGGACAAAGCTGTGTATATCTGTGCTGAAGTTTCTAACTAGACTGTTAGATTGCCTTTATACAGTGTCTCAGCACTGTGAGTCATTTAGGCCAGGTGAAAAGACTAGATCTGATGTCTGAGGAGCCATGGCAAGCCTTAGTAAAACGTGTTGGGTAAACATAAATGAACCAGGTTTATAATAATGCCACTCATTCTGTAGCAGAACCTTTTTTTTCTCCTATGTGTGGTGTGCTTCAGTGGTAGGAAAACTTGAGATCCTTATTTCCCTATTTCTGAGGGTGGTTCACTAGAAGAGAGAAAGAGAAAGAGTGAGAGGAGGGGGAGAGGGAGAGAGAGAGAGAGTGTGTGTGTGTGTGTGAGAGAGAGAGAGAGATGTATTTATTACATTATTTTGAAAGAGAATTATTTGTCTGTTATGTGTATATATATATTAGCTACAGCCAAACTGGATATTCCCACTTGGCAAGGAATGTAGGATTTCTGAAACTCAGGCCTTAACCAGTAGATTGGAAGATAAGACCAATTGAAGCATTATGAAATGTGTGTTTTATTTGCTTATGTTATTTCTGTTCATTGTCTCATTTAATGATATTTAAAATCTTGTGCCTAAAGTTCATTTTGCATAATTATGAAGTAGACATGCATGTTTACATTTATGTAGAATATTTGTGGTATAGTTTGTTGTTTATTCTCTTAAAAGATCACTATATTTAAATAAAAATGAAAATGGCAATACACTTAATATCTTCATAGTTTTTATTTCCTTACTAGATGTCTGTGAACAGTCTTCACAGTCTTTTATTCTTTTAAGAAACCTTTGTGTTTAAGCCTAATTAGCTAATTGATTACTTTTAAATTTGGTATTCATGAAGTACATTTCAGTTTTTAAAAGGAATGGCATTCAAAAATTGAAGGATAAACTTCAATTTTAAAAAGATAGGACTTTGGGCAGGGTGCAGAGCAAGTTGGCAGCTGAGTAAGAGCCTCCAGTAATCTGTCCCCACAGACACACGAGATTGAAGAGCTGTGCACCAAAGTATCAGCACAAGGACTGAGGAGATCAGTGAGGGGCCTCAGCACTTGCATTGGCATAGCAAAGCAAAATGGCACAACGAAGAAGACGGGAAGGGAACAACTGACCATATCACCCTTCCTCCAACTCCAAGCAGTCTAGCATGCACAGAAATGCCTCCCACTTGGGGGATGGAGAAAAAATTAAATTAACCCAATACTAGGCCTGCCCTGGTGAATAGCGCCAAGCTTCTACCCTAGCCCAGTACTTACAGATTGAGCTGAACTGTAGTCTGCACTTGCAGGCTGAGCTGCACTGTGGCTGCTCACTGCCTCTGCCACCCTTCCTCCACGTGGGGCTGTACAGTGAAGACTCCACCCACTGAGGAGCAGGGCACAAAATCTATCACAGCACATCATCTCAGAGCCTAGTGCCAGGCTTGCTACTTGCTACAGTGAGAGCAACACCCAGCAGAATTGAAGACCCTGCATGGACAGAGCTTCTAGACCAGCTCCAGTACCAGGCAGAGAACTATGTGCCTGTCAGACAGACCTCAGTTTTGGCCATTTTAGTTTCCATCTCAGAGTGGGTCTGGGATATACCCTCCTCCAGAGACTCTGCAGGTCCCTGCAACTGGAGACTCAGGTGTGACCTAGCTTTAGTACTAGCCTTGGCAACTAAGGAACTGTCTGCCACCCATCCTCTAACCTTGGGCAGCACAGCTAGCACCAAGCGATTGTTCACGGATGGCACTGTGGACCTGTGTTGGCACCAGCAGAGACCTGCACCTCCATGAGAGTAGCTGATACTTTGGCCTGTGTTGCTGTTAGTGTTGAGCCTTGGTGTATTCCTGAGGCTTCCAGGTTATTGTAGTAAATGTGTCACACATTTACTGCCCAGGTTAGCAGCAGCGCATGTGACCAAGGTCTCCCTTCACCAACACTACCCTAACCTCAGGCAACACAGCCTTGTACAGACCCCATTGGCTGGGGATAGGACTGTTGGGCACCAAGCTGTGTGACTGGGGTCCTATGGTCTCAAAGCTGCTGTGCCCTTACTTTAGGATCAGAGAGGTATGTGGAAGGCCAATGCTTCCTGGCTATGCAGAGAAAGCTCATAACTGTACCATGTTCTAAGGCAAAATAACATCTGCTGAGGACAGTCTAAAGAATGCAGGTGTATTGATAATAGAAAAGGACTTGTTCTCCATTAAATTGTTCTTCATTTACTACACTTACTATTCCATGAAATGTGCACCACTTCTCCCCTGCGCTTCTCACTTTCTAAAAGCGAGCCAACTGTGGAGCTTGTCATGCCTGTCCACTAGAGGCAGGTTCCTCCAGGTTCCCTTGTACCTTGGAGATTGTCTTTTGTCATTCTTTATTCCCTGCAATTCTCCCAACAGGTATCTGGGGGTCTGATCAGCCCCCAGCATAGGGTAGAGTAAGAACCAAAATACTTTGCCCTGGGGCTTAGTGCTAAGCTGGTGAAACTGAACGTTAGGCATATCCTAACAGACCCTATCATCGAATTTGCCTTAAACTGCCCCTGTGGCAGGGGAAGACACATGGTCCCAGACTACTGCACGTCTATTCCAGTTAGCATCACCTGTGGCCTCTTAAAACAGTCTTGGGCCCAAGACAACCTTAGCAAGAAGTAGCCGATAGAACTATGGGTTTTGGTCCTGACCTGACCTGGTGCTGTACTGGTCTTGGGCTCAGAGTGTGATACAGTTTGACAGCTTCAGTGCTTTAACTGTGACAGAGGAGTCTGGGGCTAGTATATCCAGAGTAAGTGCCCAGGGCCAGGCGGAATCCTACAGTGTCTGACCATAGGCCAATAACTATGGGTGAGGCATCCAGGCATATCCTGGACCTAGGGAGCAGCTCGTGGAGACAGCCTACTCTTTTTTAGGTACTCTACTCTTTCTTTCTGAACAGTGCACCCACAGAATATTAGAGCAAACGTGGGCATGGAATACCTTTTAGTACTAAAACAGCAACATCACACCAATAACAGACTCCTGTCAAATCTGGACCTGCCTCCATCTAGTGCTGACATTGTGGAAGTGACTACAGGCTCAGAGAAAATAAGCCAGTTTAAAATTTCTAGAAAGACAAGTACCAACCCAGATTAGAAGATGACTAAATACCTAGAGTTTTAGTGCCCACTCAGTGTTGCATACCAACAAGCATCAGGAGCTTTCAGGCTGGCCCCCAGGGTGTGCCAGGTGCTCCACCCTGCCCCCGGGGCATGCCAGGTGCTGTGCCTGGCCCCTGGGGAGTGCCAGGTACTCCACCCCACCCCTAGAATGTGCCAGGCACTTTGCCTGGCCCCCGGGGCATACCAGGTGCTCTGCCCTGCCCCTGGGGGGTGCAGGAGCTCCACCCCGCCCCTGGAGCTCCACTCAGCTCCCGGGGCATGCCAGGTGCTCTGCCTGGCCCCTGTTGTGTGCCAGGTGCTCCACCCCACCCCAGGGGTGTGCCAGGAGCTCTGCCTGGTTGGGGGGGCATGCGAGGCACTCCATCCCACCCCCAGAACGTGCCAGGCACTTCACCCAGCCCCCGAGGTGTGCCAGGCACTCTGCCTCGCCCCCAGGGTGTGCCAGGAGCTCCACACCGCCCCTGGGGCATGCCAGGCGCTTCACCCAGCCCCTGAGGTGTGCCAGGAGCTCCACCCCGCCCCCAGGGTATACCAGGCTCTCTGCCCGTCCCCTGGGGCGTCCCAGGTGCTCCACCCAGCACCGGGATGTGCCAGGTGCTTTGCCCGGCCCCCAGGAAGGCCCTGAAGACTTGCCTGAGCCTCTAGACGCAGACATGCTGACAGTCTGACGGTTCGCTGTGTAACCCTGCCTACTTGACTGGATACTTGATGGCTGTGAGGGCTTGCCAAAGGGTGCTTCTCCACCTCCTGCCATAGCAATTTGTGTATACCCATGTAATATACATATTTAGAAGCAGCCAAGTCTCTGCCCAAAGTAAGAGCATGAGGGACTAAATAAACCAAAAGTGCAGTTATTACCAGTGGAAAGACCACTGATAGGATGGTAGAACAATGGAGGTGAAGTGGAGAAAATTGATTAATTGAACGAGCCATCATCTATATAACTGAGTAATAAAGATGAAGATAACATTATGTAATAACAACATCCAGTGGTAACCCCCTACTATTTTCTCTGTAATTTGGTATTTCCTTTACTGTTTTTGTGTTAACAAATGCAAAGACAACACTATGTAATACAGCATCCAGTGATGATTCCCTGTTGTCTCCTTTGCAATTCGGTATTTCCTTTATTGATTTTGTTATAACAAATACAAAGATAACATGTTATACAGCACCCAGTGTCAATTCCCTACTATCTTCTCTATAACTTGGTATTTCCTGTATTGTTTCTGTGTTATTCTGGGTTCTTTTGTCTTAAAAATAAAAATAAAAAGAGCTTTCAGGAAGTCATGACCTTACCTAGCGCTCAAAACAAAGGGCCCAAATGAGGCAGGCAATATGGGAGAACTCACAGAGAATTTGAAACAGCTATTTTAAGGAAACAGGTGAAGGAAATCACAGAGAAATGTTTTCATACTCTCACAGAGAAACTTAAAGGATGGAAGAAATTTTCTAAAAATCAAATTCTTGAGCTCAAAAATATGCCCAATGAAATTAAAACCACTCAGAAGGCATCAACAACAGGATAGATCAAATAGGCAAAAGTATTACAGAGCTTGAAGATAGCTTTTTGAAAATACACAGTTGGACAAGAAAAAAGAATTAGGAATAAAAGCTTATGGGAAGTTTGGACCAATATTAAGCAAATATTTGGGGTTTGGGGGTTCAAGGAGGACATGAGACTACCAAAGGGGTAGAAAGCTTCCAAGAGAAATATACTTGTATAGAGATGTGTATAAGTATCCAGGTACCAGAAGAAGGATGTAAATATCAAAGATGAGTAAGATTTAATTCAACCAAGTCTACCCCAAGACATAATCAAGTTTCCACAGGCGAAAGATTCTGAAGGTTGCCGGTGAAAAGAAACAACATGGGGTTGCCCCAACTTGCCCCACAGCTGACTTCTCAGTAGAAATCTTAGAGGCTAGGAAAGAATGGCGTGAAATTTTCATAGTACTGAAGAAAAAAACCTGTCAACCAAGAATAGAGTTCCCTTAAAGCTATCCATTAGAAATGCAGAACTAAAACTTTCCCAAAGAAAGAAACATTGGAAGAATCTATTTCCACTGGACTAGTTAAGATTCAAAAGGGTTTTCAAACTAAAAAGAATTTAACGGGGAAAAAAATACCATAAGAAAATAGAACACTGCTGGTAAGAGTACACACACTCAGAATGCTCTCATAAGCATGGCGTATAAGCTACTCATGCAGTATCTTCAATATGTGGACTAAGACAAGATCCAACTAAGAACAGTAATATGTTAAGCAGTAGGCAGTATACAGAGATGTAAAATGGGATATCAAAATTTCAGAATGTGTGTGTGTGGGAATGCAACTATTTTCTCTTTTTTTTGTTCACTTGTTTCTGTTCTTTATGATCATATTGAGCTGCTGTCATTTCAAAATAGCTTGTTATAATCAGAAGGTGCTTTTGTAAGCCACATGATAACCATAAAGCAGAAAGCTACAAGACAGAAAAATAAGCAAGGAATCAAGATACACTATTAGAGTAATTTTCTTAACTGCCAAGGAAGACTGTAAGAGAAGAAGAAAAGAACTGCAACAAGACTAGAAAACAAGTTATGTAAAGGCTTATCTATCAATAATTGAATAAAAATTGATGAAATTCTGCAATTAAAACGAAGGGTGACTATGAATGAAAAGGCCCAGCTATATGTTACAAGAAACTTGCTATATCCCTGGCCCCTATAAAGGAAGTATTACTAGAACTAAAGCAAGGGATAGACCCCCCCAGCACAATCTCTTAGGGACACATATACACTGAAAATGGAGAAATAGAGTAAGATATTCAATGTGAAGGGAAGACAAGAGAGCAGGAGTAGCCATTCTTAAAGTAGACTTTTAAGTCAAACACAGTTTAAAAACAAACTCACTATATAATGATAAGGGAGTGACTTCAGCAAGAGAAAATAACAATTCTAAATATATATGCACCCAATATTGGAACACCCAAATAAATCAAGGAAGGCTTTTGTTGTTGTTGTTGTACCAGGAATTGAACTTAGCACCTTGTGCTTGCCAGGCAGACGCTGTGCCACTGAGCTATATCCCTGGGCCCTGTAAAGGAAGTATTAATAGAACAAAGGAAGAGATAGACCCCCAACACAACAACATTTGAGAACTTTAACACCCCACTTTCAGCAATGGGCAGATCATCTAGACAGAAAATCAACAAAAAAAATCAGAGTTAAATTGCACCCTAGATCAAATGGACCTAATAACACCTACAGAACATTCCATCCAGTAGCTGCCAAATATATATTTACTCATCAACATATGGAACATTCTCCAGGGTAGATAATATCATAGATTACAATCAAGTCTCAACAAATTTTTAAAAATTGAAATTATATGGAGTCTTTCCAGACCACAATGGAGTAAGTCTAGAAACTTTGCAAAGTATACAAATACATGTAAATTAAACAACTTGCTTTTGAACAATCAATGGATTAAGAAAGAAAACATTTCTTGAAATGAAAATGGAGACACAACATAACCTATAGGATGCAGAAAAAGCAATAATAATAGGGAAGTTTATAGCTATCAATGTCTACATCGAAAAAGTAGAAAAATCTCAGATAACCAATTACTGTATCACAAGGAACTGGAAAAAATTGAGCAAACTAAACCAAAATTAGTTGAAGAAAAACACAAAGATCAGAAATAAATAAATGAAATAAAGACTTACAAGAAATAAAATTACATGGTAAATTTAAGGACAGCTTGTTATGGTTTCGGCCTTAATGTCTCCCTAAAGCCACATGTGGTCATGCGGGGGAGCTTTTTGGAGGTGGCTCAATCTAGAGTTTGTGATTGATTAGTAGTGCATGCTGGGATTAGGGATGTGAGTGCTACACCAGCCCTAGGGCAGGTAGCCTGCATACAATATAAAGGGGAAAAAGAGGTTTGCTCCTCCCTTTTTTGATCTTGTTGTTTTTGTTGTCTTCCACCATGAGCTGTTGTCCCTCTGCTACATGCCACCCTGCCTTGGAGCCAGCCAACTATGGACTGAAAGCTCCACAAACTGTGAACTAAACTCCTCCTTTAACTTTGAGTGTCAGGTATTTTGTCTCAGCAATGAGAGAAAAGTAAGTAGGACACAGCCTGAACTACAAAAAAGACCTTGTCAAAATAAAAGCAATGCAGAATATCAGTGAAACAAAAAGCTGGTTCTGCAACTGCGACCTTACTTCAGGGACAAAGGCCCATTGGTGCTGGAATCCAAGCAGTGGGGCGTTTCCACCAACGCTGGACTCCTATCGGCAGGGCATTTCCACCCAGTCCCAGCTGTGCAATTCGGACCTTATTCCAGTGACAGAGGCCCACCGGTGTGGGACTCAGACATCACTCCAGTGACAAAGGCCCACTGATGCTGACATCTAAGCAGTGCGGTGTTTTATGCTCCGTGCCAGCTGGGTGACTCAGACCTTTCTCCAGCGACGGAGGCTGACCTGCAAGGACACATGAGTGGCGACACCCTTCTCTGAACCGGAGACAAAGGCAGACTTGTGCAGACACCTGGGCGGTGTGGCATTTCCTGCCTGTGCCCCATCTGTGCGACTGGGACCTTCACCCAGAGACAAAGGCAGACTCGCCCAGACACCTGGGAGGCACTGCGTTTCCTGCCCGAGCCCCAACTGTGAGACTGGGACCTTTAACCAGAGACAAAGGCGGACTCACGCAGACACCTGGCTGGCGCCATGCTTCCTGCCTGCACACGGGCTGTGCGACTGGGACCTTTAACTAGAGACAAAGGTGGACTCGCTCAGACACTTGGGCATCGGGCGTTTCACCGCCTGCCTCCCGGCTCTGCAACTAGGACCTTTCTCCAGCGACCTGCGACACCACATGAGCGGTGCAACCCTGCTTCTCTGGTAAGCTCCACACCGTAGAGTTAGGAAGGAAATCCAACTGGGAGGGCCTATCCCTGCTGGTGGTTGAGACCTGCAGAGTGGAATCAGCCTCAGGCTCTGGGGTCCTTGGGGTCGGGAGGAGAGCCCTGCTACCCCCTGACTAGCTACCTGAGGAACCCAAAACAGAAGCCACTGCCTCACGACCATAGGCTTCAAGGCTGAGACCCACACTCTTCCCGTCCACACCCTGGACACTTGGGTACCGAAGCCCAGCACTCTCCCACTATAGCAGCTGTGGTCTGAGCCAAACACCCTAGCATTTGCCTGGGGTACCTGAGCCCAGTGGTCCACAGTCTGTTACCACCCTGGGTTTAGTTTAACATCCAGGTAAACTAGGGTCCCTAGAGTCCTTAGTGAGCTGCCTGGGTAGTCATTTGCTCAGCAGCAGTCATCTGACATTCAAAATGACAAAACGAAGGGGCAAAATGCAGTCTCAGAACACAGCTCCACCCAGAACAAGTACAGGACACAATGACATAGGAGAACTAGGAAACCACATGCCTGAAATTTCTGAAATGATCATATCTGAAGTAAAAAAACAACTCCATCAAGCCATAGAAGAGATTAAATCTGAAATAATCTCTCCAGCAAAAAATGAAATGAAAATAATAATGGAAGAAATGTTTTGCACATACAGAGAAGAAACAGATAAGAGACCAGAAGATCAAAGGCAACAAATGGAAATGTTAAATGAGCAATTCAGGAATGAATTAGAACACACGAAACAGTCTCAAAAAGATCTCCAGGAAGTGAAAACTGCCACTGAAAGCTTGAAAAACTGCTTGAATGAATCTGAAGATAGAATTTCAGATCTTGAAGATAGCCCGACAGCTAATGAACGTGAAAGGAAGGATCTCTTAAAGTCAACAAGGAACCAGGAGAAAACAATCCAATAGCTGAAAGATGAAGCAAAGAGAAATAATGTGCGAGTAATAGGAATCAGTGAAACAGCAGGAGGCAACACAAATGACATAAAAAGAATATTTGGAGAGATAATAGCAGAAAATTTCCCAAGAATGGTAAAAGAAACTGATGTGCAGTTAAATGAAGGATATAGAACTCCAATGAGCCACAACCCACATAAACCACCCCGAGGCATATAATAGTCAAGATCCCAGATATGCAGCAAAAGAACACAATATTAAAAGCTGCTAGAGAAAAGAAACAGATCACCTATAAAGGAAAGCCCATCCGAATCACAGCAGACTTCTCAACAGAAACCATGAAATCAAGAAGAGCTTGGAGCGAGGTATTACACATTCTCAGACAAAACAGCTTCCAACCCAGACTGTTGTATCCTGCAAAACTATCCTTCAAATTCAATGGAGAAATAAAATATTTCCACAACAAAGACCAACTGATGAACTTCATGAGTGCCAAGCCAACATTACAAAAAGTACTGAAAGATATTCTAGACAGAAAAAAGTGACCACAATCCCAAGAACAACAATAGAAAGGAACCCTTAAGCAGAGCAAAAAATTAAGCAGCTATAGTAGGAAAGCAACATCAAGTAAACAGCATGACAAGAATAAGCCAACGTATAACAGTTATAACCATCAATGTAAATGGCCTCAATTCACCAGTCAAAAGAAACAGACTGGCAGAGTGGATTAAGAGACAGAATCCCACAATATGTTGTATACAGGAAACACACTTTACTCAAAAGGAAATCCATAGACTGAAAGTCAAAGGTTGGAAAACAATCCTCCATGAAACAGGTTCCCAGAAAAAAGCAGGGGTAGCTGTTATGTTTGCAGACAATGTAAACTTCAAACTGATAACAACCAAAAGAGACAAAGAAGGCAACTATATACTACTTAGGAGAAAACTGCAAGAGGAAGAGATAACAATCCTAAACATGTATGCACCAAATACTGGAGCACCAAACTATGTAAGGCAAATCTTAACAGACATAAAAAAACAAATAAACAATAACACTATTGTAATAGGGGACCTAAATACCCCTTTGACACAAAGAGACAGGTCAACTGGACTAAAACTCAGCAAAGATATAACAGACCTGAACCAAATGTGTGAACAAATGGACTTAGTAGATGTTTGCAGAGTGTTCCACCCCACAACACCAGAATACACATTTTTCTCAGCTGCACATGGGACTTTCTCTAAAATAGACCACATTCTAGCCCATAGAGCATACCTACCTAAATGCAAAAGGATTGAAATTATCCCATGCGTATTATCTGACTACAGTGCAATGAAATTGGAAATTAATGACAAAGGGAATTTCCAAAGCTTTATAAATACTTGGAAATTAGACAACAACCTCCTGAATAACCAATGGGCCACAAAGGGAATTAGAGAAGAGATTGGAAAATACCTACAAACAAATGAAAATACAAATACAACTTATAGGAATCTGTGGGATGCAATGAAAGCAGTCCTCAGAGGGAAATTTATAGCAATGAACTCACACATAAAGAAAACAGAAAGAGAACAAATAAACAGCCTAATGTTGCACCTCAAACTTTTAGAAAAAGAAGAACAAGTGAAGCTCAAAGCCCAAAGAAGGGGGGAGATTATACGGCTTAGGGCAGAAATTAATGCAGTTGAGATGAAGAAAACTCTATGAAAAATAAGTGAATCAAAGAGTTGGTTTTTTGAAAGAGTAAATAAAATCGATAAACCCCTAGCCAATCTTATCAAAAAAGGAAAGGAAAGAACTCAAATTCATGTAATAAGGAATGAAAAGGATGAAATCACTACAGATCCTACAGAAATTCAAAAGATCATTAATACCTACTTTGAGAATCTTTACCCCAATAGGATAGAAAACCCAGAAGAAATTGACAGATTCCTAGAAATGTATGAATTACCAAAGTTGAACCAGGAAGGTATAAAAACCCTGAACAGCCCAATATCAATTAATGAGATTCAAAATGTCATTTAAAACTTACTGACAAAGAAAAGCCCAGGCCCTGATGGATTCACAACAGAATTTTATAAAACATTCAGTGAAGATTTAATGCCAACACACCTCAAACTCTTCAATGAAATTGAAAAGGAAACAATTCTCCCTAACTCATTTCTGGAGACAAGTATCATACTAATACCAAAACCAGAGAAGGACCCAACCAAGAAAGAGAACTATAGGCCAATCTCCCTAATGAACATAGATGCAAAGATACTAATAAAATACTAGCAAATAGAATGTAGCGAATTATAAGGAAAATTATACATCATGACCAGGTTGGATTTATTCCAGGAATGCAGGGATGGTTCAATATTCGCAAATCAATTAATGTAATACACCATATCAATAGAGCCAAAAACAAAAACCACATGATTATCTCAATAGATGCAGAAAAAGCTTTTGATAAAGTCCAACATATATTCATGTTAAAAACCCTAGAAAAAGTAGGAATAGATGGCCTCTACCTCAATTTAATCAAAGCCATTTATGACAAACCAACAGCCAACATCATACTAAATGGACAAAAAATGAAAGCTTTCACTTTAAAGACAGGAACAAGACAAGGATGTCCACTGTCACCACTACTATTCAACATAGTTCTAGAAGCATTAGCCAGAGCAATTAGACAAAAGAGAGAAATAAAAGGAATATGGATAGGAAATGAAGAAGTAAAACTATTGCTATTTGCAGATGACACGATACTTTACATGGAAGACCCCAAAAACTTCACAAGAAGACTCCTTCAATTAATTGACAAATTCAGCAGAGTAGCTGGATATAAAGTCAACACCCCAAAATCAATAGCATTCCTATACAGAAACAACAAACAGACTGAGAGAGAAATTAAGGAAACCATACCTTTTACAATAGCATCCAAGAAAATGAAATATTTAGGAATCAATCTAACAAAAGAGGTAAAAGATCTATTCAATGAAAACTACAGTACTCTGAAAAAAGAGATCAAAGAGGATTTCAATAAATGGAAAGACATTCCCTGCTCATGGTTAGGAAGAACCAATATTGTGAAAATGGCCATACTACCAAAATTGTTGTACAGATTCAATGCAATTCCCATTAAACTACCATCAATGTACCTCACAGATCTAGAGAGAACATGCCTTAAGTTCATCTGGAACCAGAAGAGACCCAGAATAGCAAAAGCAATTCTGGGCCACCAGGTCAAGTCAGGTGGAATCACAATCCCTGACCTAAAATTATACTACAAAGCTACTGTAATAAAATCGACCTGGTACTGGCTCAAAAACAGTCCTGAGGATCAATGGAACAGACTGGAAGATACAGCCACAACCACAAAAACACTCAGCCACCTAATATTTGACAAAGGGGCCAAAGAAGCCCACTGGAAGAAAGATAGCCTCTTCAATAAATGGTGCTGGAAAAATTGGCTTGCCACTTGCTGAAGACTGAAAATAGACCCAAGTCTATCACCATGCACCAAACTCAAGTCAAAATGAATCACAGATCTCAATACTAAAGCAGAAACACTAAACCTATTGGATGAGAAAGTAGGTAAAAATCTTTAAGACATAGGAGTAGGCAGAGTTCATGAACAAAAATCAAACTGCAAGGGAAACACTTCAAAGAATCAATAACTGTGACCTCATCTTACTGAAAAATTTTTGCACATCTAAAGAAATCACCAGCAGAGTAAAAAGAAAACCTATAGAATGGGAAAAAATCCTAACTGGCCGTCCCTCGGACAAAGGCCTTCTATCTAGAACATACAAAGAATTAAAAAACATGAACCTGTCCAAATTCAAAGACCCAATCCAGAAATGGGCATCTGAAATGAATACAGACTTCTCAGATACAGAAATACAAATGTCAAATAAATATATGAGAAAATGTGCTACATCTTAAGTCATTTGAGAAATGCAAATAAAAACAACATTGAGGTTTCATCTCACCCCAGTAAGATTGGCCAGCATCAAGAAATCGTCCAATAATAAATGCTGGCGAGGCTGTGGAGAAATAGGAACTCTGCTGCACTGCTGGTGGGAATGCAGACTGGTGAAACTACTGTGGAGATCAGTTTGGAGATTCCTCAGCAAACTAGGTCTAGAGGTCCCACTCAACCCAGCTATCCCCCTTCTGGGCATTTTTCCAGAAGATCTGAAAACAGCATATCACTGTGATATATGTGCACCCATATTTATAGCAGCACAATTTGTAAGAGCTAAATCATGGAAACAACACAAATGTCCATCCACAGAGGACTGGATTAAAAAACAGTAGCATTTTTACATAATGGAATATTGTTCAGCTATAAAGAAAGACAATCTAGGGACTTTTATAGGCGAATGGTCACAATTAGAGACCATACTCATAAGTGAGGTAAACCAAATGTACATGTGTAAAGAGCGTATAGTATCATTAGTGTAGGAACCTGGAGGTGAGAATATAGATCGGGAAGTATGAAGGGAGACTGCTCAAGGGTAGAGAGCAATAGGGATGAAGGGAAGGAGAGGAAGAAGAGGAGGATAGCTGAGTAGGTATGTATGTATGTGCGGGATGGCTGACATGGTTGCATTGTTGTCTCATGTCATATTGATGTGGGAAACAATTGGTGATTAGTCATTTGATCAACCTTGTATGTCTATTTGTATTGTCCTGAGTATACACTTTGAAGCTACCAATGTGTAATACAACAATCATTGTCAATCCCCTGCCACCTGTAGTTTGGTTTTTGTACTGTTCTTGTGCTACTGTGTGTATGTTTGTTAGTGTTTTTGTTCTTTTACTTTTAAAATAAAATACAAACAAACCAACAACAACAACAAAAAAGCTGGTTCTTTGAACAGATAGGCAAATCCTTAGACTAAGGAAAGAAGAAAGACTCAAAATTAGAGATGAAAAGGAAAACACTATGACTGGTACCACAGAAATACAAATGCTCATTAGAGATTATTATAAACAACTATATAACAATAAACTGGGTAATCTAGAAGAAATGCAAATTTCTAGACATGTACTCCTTACCAAGACTAAATCATGAATTAATGGAAAACTTAAATGGACCAATTACAAGTAACAAGATTGAGTCAGTAATTAAAAATCTGCCATCAAAGAAGCCCCATGGCCAGATAGCTTCATTGCTGAATTCTACCTAACATTTAAAGCTAAATAATAGTTCTCCTTAAATTATTTTAAAGAAAAGAGGAAGGATTTTTTTTCCAAACACATTCTATGAGGCCAGAATTACCCTTATAGCAAAAAAACACAACAACAATAACAACATCTTCGATGAACATTGGTCAACCCCCCCCCAGCAAATTGCACAAACCGCACATTAAAAATATCATTCACCATGATCAAATGGGATTCATCCCATGGAGGCAAGAATGGTTCAATAATTGTGACATACTTTATGTTATGATTGGTGTCTGGCTATTCCCCTAAAGCCTCATGCAGTCATGAGGGGTGAGCTTTTTTAGAGTAGCTGAATCTCGAGTTTGTGATTGATTCATGGTCTAATGCTGGGATTAAGGCTGTGCCTGTTATACCTGCCCTAGGGCAGGTAGCCTGCATACAATATAAGGGACAGAAAGAGGCTTGTCTTTCCCCTCCTCTCTGGTTGCTTTTGGTATTCTTATGCTGCCATGAACAGTTGCCCCTCTGCTGTGCCACCCTGTCTTAGAGCCAGCCAATTATGGACCACAACCTTTCCAAATTGTGAGCTAAATAAATCTTTCCCCCTTTAACCTTGGGTGTCAGATATTTTGTCTCGGCAACCAAAGAAAAGTAATTAAGAAGACATATCAACAGAATGAAAGACAAAAACCATGTGGTCATCTACATTGATGCAGAAAAGGCATTCAATCAAATCCAACATCCTTTCATGATTAAAAATGCTGAGCAAATTAAGCATGCAAGAAACATACATCAACATAATAAGGCCATTTATAAGCCAGCGGTACACTTTTTTTTTTTAAACATTTAACAAATGGGGAAAAGTGAAAAGTTTTGTCTAAGATCTGGAGCAAAAGAAGGATACCCACTTTCAGCACTTCTATTCATCATCGTGCTGGAAGTCCTAGCTACAAGCAGTCAGGCAAGAGAATTGGAAAGAAGTCAACCTGTTACTGTTTGTGGGTGACATAATATTATATATAGAAAACCCCAGAGACTCCACCAAACAATTATTAGAACAAATAAATGAATTCAACAAAGTTGCAGGATATAATACAAAATTGAGAGACAAAACCCAGCAGCTCTGCTAGATATCAATAGCAAATTATTTGAAATAGAAATCAAGAAAGAAATCCTATTTACAGTAGCTACAAAAGAAAATCAAAGATGTGGGAAGAAGTTTAATCAAAGAGATAAAAGATCTCTGTAACAAAAATTATAAAATATTGAATGAAATTGAAGAGGACGCAGAAAAGCAGAAAGAAATACTGTGTTCATGAGTTATAGGAGTTGAAGTGTCCATACTTCTCAAAGTGATTTATAGATTTAGTGCAATCCTTATCAAACTACCAATCCCACTCTTCACAGAACTAGAAAAAATTCCAAAATTGTTTATATGGAACCACAAAATCCCCTGGAATGGCCAAACCCATTTTGAGCAAAAAGAACAAAGAATGAAGCATTATGCCTCAAAATGTACATCAAAGCTATAGTCATCAAAACACCATGGTATTGGCATAATAACAGATACGTAGACCAATGGAACACAATAGAAAACATAGAAGAAAACCTACAAATCTACAGCACACTGATTTTTTTGAGACAAGACTCACTATGTAGTTTCCTTGAATTCACTATGTAGCCCAGCCTGGCCTTGAACTAGCTGAGCTCCTTCTACCTCAGTCTCCCATGTGCTGGGATTCCAGGTGTGTGCCTGACAGAGCAACAACTCAGTATAGGTGTTAAGAACATTCACTGAAAGACCTCTTCCATCTTTGCAGTAAGTGGTATAGGGAAAACTGGATATCTATATACAAGAATGAACCTAGACCCCTATCTCTCACCAGTTACAAAGATCAATTCAAAATGAACTAAAGACTTAAATGTGAGGCCTGAAACTATCAGAAGAAACTTTAGAGGAATTGCTTTAGGGCTTTGGAATGGACAAGGAGCTTTAGTACACAGGAAAGGGAAGCAAAAATAGACAAATGGGATTATACTTAGTCCCCAGTTTATGAACAAGTTTTTGTTCAAGGAGGATATCTATAAGTTGGATTTGTTTGTAACTCTGACAAAGTGAGTCTTATACACCTTTGACACAAATATACAATGTAAAGCATAAAAAAACCCGACACAAAAATACAGTAAGCTCCCACTGTACTGGACTACTGTACACTATTGCACTGTACAGTGAGCACACAACAGCACAACTGTGACAATGTCCAGCACAAACATGAGCTACTTCATGATTTGTTTGCATCTGTGGATGTTCGTAATGTGATGTCTGTTCATACGTGAAAATTTGCAACTCAGATGTTCATAAACTGGGGACTTATTGTACATAAAACCGAGAGCTTCTGGACAGCAAAAGAAGCAATGAGCAGTGCAGGGACAGCCTACAGAGTGAGAGAAAATATTTACAATGTATATATCTGACAAGGAGTTTATATCCAGAATATATAAGGAAATCCAAAAAGTCTGTACTTGATTTTAAAATGGGCAATAGATACAAGTGGACATTTCTCAAAAGAAGGCATACATGTGACTAACAGGTTCCCTAATCGCTAAGGAAACACAAAACCATAGATACCACCTCACTCCAGTAAGAATGGTTATTACATCAGACAGATTAAAGATAAGAAGTGCTAGCTGGGTGAAGTGTCACATGCCTATAGTCTCAGCTACTTAGGAAGCTGAGGCAGGAAGATCTTAAATTCAAGACCAAACTGAGAACCTTACCTAGACCCTGTCTGAAAAACTAAATAAAACAAAAAACAAAGGGTGGGGGCCATAAGTCAGTGACGGAGCAGCTGCCTTGCTTGCGTGAGGCCCTAGCTTCAACCCCTGAAACTGCAAACAACAACAACAACAATAACAACAACAAAAAACTCCCAAAACAAATGCTGGAAATGGTGTAGAGAAAAGGGAACCCTTGCACAATGTTCAGGGGCATGTGAGTTAGTACAGCCGTGATGTAAATTGCTCAAAAAGTTAAAACTAGAACTACTATATTTTCCAATTGCTGTACTGGATATATAGTCAGAGGAAACGGATTCACTATGTCAAAGAGACATCTGAAGTCCCATGTTCACTGCAACTGGGACAAGTACTGCATGATCTCACTCAAATGTGGAATCTCAAAAAGTTGATCTCCTGGATGTTGAGTATGGAATGGTGGACACCAGACCCAGGAACAGCAGTGGGGCTGGGGTGGGGTTGAGCAATAGGTACTAAGACACAACTGGATGGAGAGAGAAGCCCTGGGGCACTGGTACTACAGCACAGTAAGTTATGTATGGAACATTTCAAGAAGCTAGAAGAAAGGATTTGGAAAGTTTTCACCATGAAGAAATGATAAATATTGAGAATATAAACATATTTAACCTGATTTAAACATTATATTATGTACATATGTGTTCCCTATTAGACTATAAGTAGCTAAGTGGACAGTGACCATATTCCCTTTAATTTGTTTTTTTTTTGTCTTTTTGAGAAAGAGTCTCACTCTGCAGTTCAGGCTGGCTTTGAGCTCACTTTGTAGCCTAGGGTGATCTTGAACTCACAACGATCCTCCTGCCTCGGCCTCCTGAGTGCTAGGATTACAGGTGTGTGCCACCATGCCTGGCTCCTTTTAATTCTCTATGGTGTCTCTAATGGGTGCTCATTAATTTGGATGAATAAAATTACAGGAGTCTTCTGCCACTTCTTCAATAGCTCTAGTGGAGATAGTGAGACTTGAACCACCTCAGTGGGAAAGTGGCAATGTACATTCACATCTAAGGGAGTTTATCTTCAATTAACCATAGCAACTATTATGGTATATAACAAACCACCTCAGGGACCTAAAACAAGAAACAGTTATTTTGCTCACAAATTGGTGCAGGGAAAGTTAGACTACATTTAGCTAAACCCTGGTCTGGACTCACGGCTGCAGCTGGATGTTAGCTGACCTGAGACGGCACTGTGTGGCCTGCACAAGTGGAACAACTCAGGCTTTGATGTATGTGTCTTGTCCTCCAGCCACCTAGCCTAGGCACATGGTCACAACAAAACAGAGGTGACAGAGGAGACGCAAAGTGCTTCTGTCGTGATTGTTAACATGTCATTGGCCACAGCGAGTTACAGACTCAAACTTAGAATTAAGGGGTGAGGAAGGACGCTTCACCTACTGATGGGATAAGTTGCAAGTATACACTGGAGAGGGTGTGGAATGAGAGACTGGGAAGAATCGAGGCTGCTAATGCAGTTAATCTCTGTATCTACATACCCTGCTTCTCCACTGTCGATGAGAAGGCTGGGCAGCTGCATGGTCACTCTCAGTCGGGCATTTTTTGTTCCTCAGATAAATAGAAGTCCCAGTGAGTTAGAAAGACAGATTTCTACTCCTGGTTCCTGCAGAGGGCGCCAAATGCAAGCCAATAGAGCTTGGTTTGACACTTCCCGCGCTGTGTACTGTGGTTCATTTCCCTCCCACCCTTGCCCCCTAGAAGCACTATTCCAGCTGAATGAAAAGCTATAGAATGTGGGTCAGTGAAAGGACAAGCCTTCCAGGTGATCCTGATTAACCCTAAGTCTTGAGAATCATTTCCCCAGGACAGAACGGTCCTCCTTGATGAGCCCCAAGTGATGACCCACTGTGAGGATTGCCTTTATCACATCATTCTAGGTGAGGAAGTTCTCCAGGTAAGCTGGGGCAGGGCAGAGGAGTATGGTACAGTTCGTGGAGCACCAAAGACCAAACTGTAGAAGAAATTACAGGGACCGAAACAACTCCAGCTGAAATCATCCTGAGACGCTAGTGGCCTTGTGGGAAAATATTAGTATCACATGTGGTCCCTTTTAGTTTTATAAAAGGAATAGGTATGGGGGGGCAGGAGAAATAGCTAACTTCTTCTGTTAGCAAGATTGTGATTTTGGAGAGCTTCTGATACTGAAAAGAAGTCAGGGTGGACCCCAGAAAGAAAGCCCCTCAGATGAAAGCAATGTGACCTTTCTTTATTTCTCAAGTGCAGTTGGAGGAGCGGGTAGTGGTGGGACTTATTCCATCACTCTTATGGGACCTGCAACCCTCAGGATAGTCACAAAAGAAGACGCAGGAGAGTGAACCATGCACCTGGAACCTCAAGACCCAAGTGGCAGTGGTGGGCTGAGTGTAACAATCTCTTTAGTGAATGGCCACATGCATTGTTGACTTTTTGAACTTACGGAGGGAAAGAGCTGAGTTTCACTGAAATTGTAAATAGGCTCACTCCACCACGGGGGAGGGATGAGGCCAGACAATTCCAGGAAAGTATCACTGGGGCAGAAGTTGGCTCATAAATTACAATGCGTTTTGGAGACACTCTAGCAATTCAGCCCAATGTACTCTCCCAATTTGGTGTTAGAGCGATGGATAAACTACATTTGTCCAGGAAACAACTGAGAAATTTTGTCTTATCACCTTCTCAGAGACTAGTGCCCAACTACTAGTGACCAAGCTTCCTACAAATACCTCAGTTTACTTACAAGTTTGTCACTTTGTAGGTAGAGTGAAGAGTTGGCTGGATCCTTGGGTGTCAGTAGAGCAGAGCTTGGTGAAAGCATCAAAACCAGTTCAGTAATGAAAGTATTACCAACTCAGCCCAGACTGAGAGTCAGTTGGCCCCAAGTGCTTGTGGTTTGCATTGCAGGGGAAGCTTTCATAAGTACTCACTTAATGATTGTTTCCTTCCCAGGGACACCCCAGCCTCACAGTTTTATTCTCATTGCCTTGGAAAAAAAATCACTGCAAAACTTCGTGACTAAAATCATAGGCTGTTAAAACTGCGGTTTGAAATCCTACGAGTAAGAATGAACCGCAACCCCCCCAAAAAAGAAACATTCCATCCTTGCCTGGAGATCTGAGCCTCGTGAGTCACTTTGGCCCAGTGTAGTTGCAGTGTCCAGCCTAGGTGAAGAACTGTGATAGGGGTTTTCAGGCACAACATTCTGCATCTTCAAGTCTCTAAGGAATCAGATACGGCATCTGATGGGAGCCTCTCTCATATCCTGTGAGCCTACAGCTTCACGCCGTTCCGTGCACATCCTCCTAAACTCCAAACTAACCCAAACCCCACTGCTGTCTTGCCTTTCTTGGCTTGATGAGATGTGTGTTGTTCCTCTGGCATTTGATCCCCTCACTCAG
>PVLD010015755.1:0-47396 GCA_004027595.1 Dinomys branickii
GGGAAGGGCCCTCGGGAGGGGAGAGATGCTCCAGCACAGGGAGAGGAGGGAAGGGCCCCTCGGGAGGGGAGAGATGCTCCAGCACAGGAAGAGGAGGGAAGGGCCCCTCGGGAGGGGAGAGATGCTCCAGCACAGGGAGAGGAGGGAAGGGCCATCGGGAGGGGAGAGATGAGAGCGTGGTTTTTATTCACTCGTGAGAAGACGGTGGGCAAGACTCGGCCCTGGGAGAACCAGGGGAGGGCACCGGGTGCACTGGCAAGGCTGAGGGGCGCAGCTCCGGCAGTGGCAGGCTGTCGAGGACAGTGTCTGCAGCTGTGGGAAGTTGTTGTGTGCACAGGTGCTGGGCGCCTGGGAAACGCCACCGCTCGAAGCCTGATGTTGCTGTCAGCTCAGGTCTCCTCCTGGAGCCTCCCTCAGCCTACTGAAAGTGTTTCCTATGAGGGCTCTGTACAGCCCTGGAAGGGTGTCCCTTCCTGCACGCACGCACGGCTCAGTGCCTGTGGAAGCTTAGTGAGCAGGAGATTCCGCAGGTGAGCTCCACAGGGGGAAAGCTCTCCATGACTGAAATCCAGTGTCCCTGGCTGGGGTTAGTGAACCATCAACTCCCCAGGATTTTGTCTTTTGGCCTTGGATAAATAGCTGGGATTCCTTGGAGCTAGGAGTTTGGGGAAATCTGTCCTGAATAGCTTTGTCAACAAGACAGTCTTCCCTGACTGACTTTCAGGTAAATAGGTGTGCGGGGCAGAGCGTAACCCTGTGGCTAAGGTGAAACCACAGCAGCATTTTTAAAACAAGCTGCTGTCTCTGGTATCTTTTCCATGTTGGTCCTCATCCTCGCTAGAATAAGCTCAGGCAAGTTTTCTGCCTCCCACAGTTGCCTCCCATATCAAAGTTCACTGGATGTCACCATTAGCAGGGAACTAAGAAGGCAGAGACTCTCCTGACCACTCACCTGTCCTGTTTGTTTTGGGGTCAGCTTAAGCCCAGAGCTGCCAGCAAATCCCACTCCATCGCTTTCCTTGCGTGACTCCTTTTAAGAAAACATTTGGGTTATGTAGGGAAAATCCGTGCTGCGTTGGGAAAGTCCACTTTCCTAGACGGCACGCAGCCTTCCCAGGTACTGATTGTGGCTTCACTGCAGTCGAGGTATTTCACGGTTGTGCACGTGGCCGAGCTGCAGGTGCAACAGGAATGCTGCCTGCTGCTGCTCAGCCTCCCCAGGGAAAAGCCAGCCCTCTGGCACTCGCACCTCGGTGCTCGCACATGTACTCTTGGGCTTGTCCTTGGGACTGGTCACAGCACAGAGTCCATGCTGTGTCTGTCCAAGTTCTGCTTTTCACTTTGGCTTTTCATTTTTTAACAACTTTTAGCTAAAATTCTTAGGTCAGTGCACATGAGCCAGTCACTCTGAAGCCTTCTTAAAGTGACCACAGACCTAACACCATGGTAGCCATTCTGACATCTACCTCCCACCATCCCTGATGCCCTCGGGCCTGGCCACTGCATACCTTTTTTTTTTTTTTTTTTTTTTGAGGGGGCGGCAAAGTTTGAAATGAAACTAGCAGCATTCAGAGCAGACTGCTGAACGTTACTGTGACAAAGGGGACTGAGAAGACACAGAAGTAACCCATAGGAAGTTCACCTCAGAATCTGCACAAGTGCAGCCTTCGCCCCCAGCTGAAGGTGACATGTGGGTGAGCCCCAGGAGCACCCTTGGGTGCACCCAACACTCTGCCATCTGCTGTTAGCCTCCTGTGCCCTGAGCAGCCGTGTGATTCTCCCCAGGGTAAAGTGTGCCCTGAGGGACAGCGCCCCTGCCCAGAGGAACGGAGATGGCCTAGGTCACAATTCCTCAGCAGTGTCTTGGCCTTCAAGGTGCACAGCGGTCCCCTCTCTCCTCAGTGGCCCTGGTTGTGTCCTGTGCTTCACACTGTCCTGAGGGACAGGTCTAACCTGAGCTCGGCCTCACTTGTCCTGTTTCCACAGGGAGAAGGTGCTGGGTGCCAGGTTCCCATGGCAGTGAGCACACAGCACGCTTGTCCTTGTGTTCCTAGGACTGCAGCACAGGGCACGCCTGGTTCTGTTCTGACTTTAGAAACTTGGTCCTGGGCGATGCCCCCAGGAGTTACCTTCCTTACAGTGCTTGTGCAGTCTGGATCAATTTGGGGAAGAATCAATTTTGGCTTATTTTGCAGCCTCTAATTTTAAGTGGACTAAGAGTAAAAGGAAGAATTTGAACTTGTCGACTTGTCGGCTTTAGAGGCAGGGCATCACCATTGCTCACCAGCAGCTTGTGTGTGCCTGGAAGATAGTGGGCACCTGGTAAGCACAGGCCGGAGGAGGAGGATAGACCTCAGAATTCAGCTGCCAAGGCCACACTCCGAAGGCTTCCTAGGTCAGATGCCTGTTGTGTCCACGCAGCAGGGTAACTGGCTTCCTCCCACCTTGCTGCTGTTAAGAACAGCCATGCGTGCACACCCACTCACCAGCGAGCATCTCACAAAATGTCGATGAATACACAGCAGCCCCAACAGTGGCAACCCCCTAAGGGGAAGGTGTATGAAATCTGTTTCAGTTGAGCACTTCAGGCTTCTGGAAACAAGAAACTCAACAAAAAATGTGGCTCAGAGAATTAGCGGCTGTTTCCTGATATGAAAAAGCTAAAGACACAGTGGCTGCTCTGGCTCAGCGTCTCCAGCTGCAGCCCTAATCAGTGGCCTCCGACCACCCGCCCCTGGTGTCTGCAGAGAGGCTGCTGAGGGAGGGCCGGGGGGTGTGGTCAAGGTCAAGGCCGTGGAGAAGAAAAGAAAATCTCACCGGGAAGCTTAGGTGGTCGGCATGGACCCCAGTAAGTTGGAACCCTTTGTTCCTAGTAGGGCAGTCTGCTGTTCTTAGCAGGAGTACAAACCCAGGGGAAGAGTGTTTGGCCCTGAGTTCACAGGAGGCCGAGGAGCTCTCCTCTGTGCCCTGGGCCTCTGCCTGCTGTTGTCAAGGGGTCCCCTCATCCCCGCCCACCCCTCACTCCCTGAGAAGGACGCTCACCCCTTCCCAGCCGCTGCCCGAACCCCTGCCCTGGAGCCCAGGTACCAGGAGCAGGTGTAAGCACTCAGAGCAGCAGCCCTCCTGAGGAATGTGCAAAGTCTTAGCCATTTGAAATTTGGAAACTGAGTTTAGAATAACAGGACTTCTCACTCTTCCTTAGGTCAATTGGGACCCTAACTGTGTCAGAATAAAAGGGATGGTTAGCTTGGAGTGGAGGCTCAGGGTTATAATCCCAGCATTCTGGGAGGCTGAGGCAGGAGGATCATAAATTTGAGCCTGGCTTGGGCAACCTAGCAAACTCTTGTCTCAAAATAAAGAGTAAAAAAGGGCTGAGGATATAGCTCAATTCAAAGGCTCTGGGTTCAATCTTCAGTTCACAGAGGGGGTGGGCAGCAATCTTGCATCCCCATGGCCAGACTCTCCTCTGCCTGTCACACCCATCGAGCCGTTACCATAGTAACTCCTGCAGCCTGGCAGGGAGCAAGGGCTCTTTGTGTTTGTTGCTGGCTATAACACCCCTCACGTGCAACCCGGCCGCAGCCACGGAGCCCAGGCCGCCTGGGGCCAAACGCCGGTCCGGGTCACCCAGCGCTTTCCCTGGGACCGGCGGACGGCTCCCCGTGCCTCCTTTCCACTTGGTAGTAATTCAAAGGCCAACAGCATGGCTGCCGAGAAGGTTGCTTTCTTGGGGTTATCCCTGCACTGCAGGACTTCCATTTGCGCCTCAGCGTCGTTAGCTCCCGGTCCTCGCAGTTTGTCTCTTCCCAGGCGTCCGCTGGCGTTCTGACCAATTTTTCTGTACTTCTCTCCTGCAGGTCTGCCGGCGCCAGCGCCACCTGTGCCCCGGGCCGTACCGCGGAACCCTCTTTGCCGACCAGCCCCCGATGTTCATCTCGCCAGCCAGCAGCCCCCCCAGGGCCAAGCTGCGCGAGCTGGTGCTGCTGAGCGGGGGCCGCGTCAGCCGGGGGCCGCGCGGCGCCAGCGTCCTCATCGGGCCCCACCGCGGAGCGCGCGGGCCGGCCGCGGCGCACCTGTCGGAAAAGTGGGTCCTAGGTAGGAACAGGGGCGCCCCAGGCCGGGCCGGGGCGCGGGGTCTGCATCGGAGGGGGGTAAGCGCGGCTTCCAGGGGGACAGGCGGTGCCCCAGCGGTCCCGTCCGGTCTCGTCCCCGCGTCCCGCCCCCGCCCCCGCCCCCGCCCCATCCCCGCGGCCCAGCCCAGGGTTGCGAGACCCGCCCGCCCTCCAGCTCCGCACGCCTGTCCGCGAGAGGGAACCTCAAAGCGGGCAGCGGCCCGGGTGGGCCGGGGCCGTGAGAACGTGGGACGGCGAGGGGCCCGCTGACCGCCGAGCCCTGGCTGGGAACAGGCAGGCTTGGGGCCGAGTCGCCCGCCGCCCAGGCGCACGCGGGGAGCGGACGAGGGCCGCCTGCCGGGAAGCGGGCAGTCCGCGCAGGCGGGTAGCCCAGCGCCCGGGCGCGCAGGAGGACAGCAGGCGGCGCTGTGTCGCCCCGAGCCGGGGCAGTGAGGTCAGGGTGCCAGGGCCGCCCGCCGAGCCTCTCCTCTGCTTGCGTTTTCCCCGGGTCCTCTGCTGGGCTCCGTCCGTGTGCATGCGCCCTGTCCCCGTGTCCCCGTCCTGGACCCGGGTCAGATGGCATTGGCTCTGCCGTCTGACCACATTTTACCCGGATCCAAACTTCAAAGGGCGCGTCTCCAACCACAGCCACACTCTGAGGGCCTGGGGGCTGACTCAGCGCAGAAGTTTCGAAGGGACACAGTTCAGCCCTAAACATGAAATACTCGTTTCATCTTTTGGTCAAAATCCTTACCTGGGCCCTGGGCACTGGGCTCGGGCGGGCCTTCAGCCCTCTCCCTCCCTCCCCCGCCCCCTCCCATCTGCGCCCCGTGCCTCCGTTTCACGCTCAGCCTGCCCTGCAGCGCTCCGTTTCTCTGCGTCCCAGCCTCCTGGCTCTGCTCAGCCCCTGCTGGACCTCGCCCTGGGGCGGGTGAGCAGCGGTCCTGCCGTCGGAGTTAGTTGTGCAGGACGTTTCCAAGTCGCTTTTCAGTGCTCGGTAGTCACCCAGCGTGCATTTTAGAGTACGACAATCAAAAGTAATTTTTTACTATCTGGCACAGAGTAATTTATTTTGCCTGGAAACTAACTTCAAAACATAATCTGCTTTTAGCTCAGTCCAAAATCAAGAGCCTTTTTATGCTTTTCTAAATGCCAAGCACATAACCTTCAACAACTTAAGTTCCGAAACTGAACCCCTGTTTTGTTTTCAGAAAGTGAATGATTGGAATGGTGTGACTGCAGACAGAATCCTGTTTTAAAACCCATCCTGACCCTGGTGGAGCTGGGTGCAGGGCTGAGGGCAGCAGTGCAGGGCCCGGTGGGTCTGGGCTTGGTGTGTCCGGGTCTAGTGGCTGGTGGCCCTGGCCCAACCTGCCCAACTTGGCTGCCTGCTGAGTTCCCTGGTGTTTTGCCAGCTGCTGTCCCTGGGGGCCAGCGGTGGGTGCGGGCAGGAGGTGACTGTCACCTGCCCAGCCCGAGGATTGTGCTGTACAAGGCCCTGCGGAGTTCTCTGCATTTCGGGGCTGGGCTCGTGGTCCCACCTCCTGTTTCTTTCCTCTCCCCTAACTGACGTCCTGTTTCTAATTTGTCATTAATTACACCACCTGCAAGTGCCCTTGGCGGCATCCGGGCATTGTGTGTAGGATGGGCCCCGGCTCTTGGGCACTCCTGAATGCTCAGAGCCCTCCGGGCTGGACCAGGCCTTGTCTATGCACTAAGCAGCCGGTATTTCTCCTCCTGACCTGAGAAGGTGAGCGTTCAGAACGGGGCGTTGTTGCCATGCATGTGTGTTCCTGCTTAGCCTCGGACACCGGGCAGGTACTGGCTTCCCTGCTCAGCCCAGGAGGGCGCTACAAGTGGCCGTGAGCACCACCAAGCAACAGTAGTTGTGCATGCGTGGAATTCTCATTCCTGACACTATGGAGCCAAGGGTCTTCCTGTTGCCTTCAGTTACAATAAACACTGCTCTAGGCAGGATTTTATCCTCAAAGTGTCAAAACTGGGGCAGGGTTCTAGCAGTTATTTTTAATTACTTTATCCCATGTGTGTAGTTCGAGGTGCTACGCTCCTTGTGGGAAGTGGGTACACATCTTAATTCCTTTTTTCATCCCTCTCAGAAACTAAGACTAGAGATTCCCTCTGACACAGCGGGCCCCCTCTGTGTGTCTTCCCAAAAGAGTCACATGTCACACTGCAGAGATGCATTGTGCCTGGGCTTTAGCGACACAGTGCGTGGTACCTGGAACTTGGAGGTGGCCCTGTGTCCACTGGCAGATGGGCAGTCAAAGAAAATGTGCTATTTGCGCACTGCTCTGCCATGAGGAAGGGCAGATGCGTTGTTTGTAGGTAAATAGATCCACCTCGAGACCATAATGCTAAGTGAAATCAGTGAGACACACAAAATTAAATATCACCTGCTTCCTCTTATATGAGTAACCCAGTGTGAAAATAAAGAGCAAAATAAAAGAGAATAGGAAGTAACGCAACAGCTTTTTCTCAGAGGAGAAGGGGCCCTGTCTGGATAAAATACTTAACCATCTTAAAACTAATTTATTATATCTCCTTATAGGTTTGTAAGCTACTATCCAAAATAAAAACTCAGGGCTGGGGATATAGCTCAGTGGAATAAGCGCTTGCCTAGCAAGCGCAGGGTCCTGAGTTCGATCCCCAGTACCGCAAAAAAAAAAAAAACAAAATAAAAACTCAAAGTTTTCTTTAAAGTAGCTTTATATTTATTCCTGTTGTTTAGGGTTCTGTGCCCTTGCTGCTGGAGAGAAAGGCAGTGAAGTCATCTTTCCCCAGGTGCTGGTGTCCCCGCACGGTCCCCTGGGGTATGCCCTCTGTCACCACCCTGCCTGCACTTCAAAGCAGCCTCTGATAGCTAGGACAGTTACGGTACTTCAGTGATTGTTCTGCTCAGGAGTTTCTGGCAGCCCCAGGTCTGGGTGACCTATGGGCACTCACCCAGCAGGGCCTTCTGGTCACTGTGTGGCTGGCCTAGGACAGGAACGCTGCAGGAAGTCACCCACAGGCTGCCCACCGGACACTGAAGCCCCTCCTCACTGCCCCTCCAAGGATGTCCCGGAAGCTGCAGGGCTGCACAGTTGTGAGTGTGTTCCCTGTGCACTCCCTGGAGCCTGCTTTCCCTGAAACAGTGCTATCCTTAGCCAAGAATCTCAGTGAATCATCCAGCCAGAAGATGACCTGAGGACTGGACGATGCTCGCATACGAGTGAAAATAAACAAGAAAACCAGAATGCAGTTCCCGACACTAGGGGTGAAAACCTCACTTTTGCCTGGTGTCAGTGATGCTGGTATTTGAAGGCGTTTCTCGATATTGGGTTCCCTCCAACACTCCCATGAAACACAATTCCCATCTCGCGGGAGGAGAAACTGGCCCGGGTCTGAAGGAGCCTGGTGGGGTTGACATGAGCCAGGTGGCAGTGAAGCCCCCCGTGGCCGCAGGTCTGTGGCACGGTGCTGCAGTCATTTCGTAATTTCTCTTCCCGCTGTCATCCCCACTTCGGCCTTTCTTGTGAGACAGGTTCCAGCCTCAGGTGCCTTTTTATTGTCTGGGCTGCACTCAAGAGATAAGACACACTTCTGAGCTGTTGTGGGAACGTCATGAATGTTCTCAGCAGTGTTGCCAAAAAGCAAACGGCTGAGCCTTGACATGCTGTCCATGCGGCTCACAGTGCACTGATGTGAGTACCCCCACCCTGTCTTCAGGAAGAACATGCTGACAGCACGCAGCTGCAGCCCACCCCCACCGCGCCTGGCGCTCGGCCCGCCCTGTCCTCACTCCGCACCCAGAAGCAGGGCCAGCAGATTGCGCCTCTCAGAAAGTCACCATAGCATCCAGAATTCCTTTTGCCTTCATCCAGACAGATGAAACCAACCGAGCTAGAAATGAGTGGAAGCCAAAGCTGTGGGGCCTTGTGATTTTAGCTTCTATGCCCACGGGCTGAAGCAGCAACTTAGTGTAAGCCTGGGAAAGAGTAGGCTGGGAAGTGAGTGTCGGGGCTCGACTTTGAATCTCGTCCTCGCTCAGCTGCTGGCTTAGATGGCTGCCTTTGAAACACTAAGCCGTAGGGCCCTTGGTTAAGTTTGCAAACAGGAAGCTCCTGGGCCTTGGCTCTCTGGAGATGCACACTGAGCACCAGGTCATGCTGCTTGGGAACGCTGGACTTTGGTTCCTTGGTGCTGTAGCTGCGCCTCGGACAGTTAGCGTAGAACTCTGTGGAGGCGAAGTGGTGGAGCTCGTACTCCGGGCTGAACTGTACCCCTGAGGTACACAGGCTGAAGCCCTGGGACCGGATGTGGAGAGAAGGCCTGCAGAGCTGCACAGGTGGATGACGTCTGAGGGGCCCCTGTCTAACCAGGTGGCTTCTTCAGAGGACAGGAGGAGGCGGCAGGTGTGCGTGCATAAGGAGGGGCCAGGCTGAAGACACAGGGAAGGCACCTGCACCCACATGCTGGGATCTGCCTGTGAGCTGCCCTGCCTGCATCCTGCGCTCGAGGACAGCCAGAAAGTCGAGGAAGTCTCTTCTCAGCCAGGGCCACAATCGATGACCAGAAAGCTCCGGATTCCACCCTGCTCTCCAGCTCTTCATTGTCATGGTGATGAATGGGGTACTTCAGGAGTGACCCTGAGGGCTCCCCGCTAACAGCTGTATTTGCATTGAAACCTAAGTGAGGAAGAGAAGCTGGCCTCTACAGAGCTGTGGAGCTGGCAGAGGCCCAGGGCAAGAGCAGGAGTCGGGCCCAGGGTGGCAGGAACAAAGGAGAGTGGGCAGGACAGAGCCGAGGCAGGAACAGCAGGCAGCATCCAGCTAGACCTGTCAGACAGCCAAGGCCTTGCAGGTGAAGGCAAGAGGCATGGGTTTGTGCAGCAAAGTCAGGAAGGGCTTACGTGGGGCACTGGGTTCTGATGTGGGTTTTTAAGCAGAAGCAGAGAGGGACGCTAGATTTGTGTTGGTTGGGGGATCTGCAATGCCAGTGGGCCTAGGTGCGTAGGGTGGGAGCCCTGTGAAGTGCTCACAGAGTGTAAACCTCGGAGCCAGCTGCAGGGGTTGAGAGATCGGATGTGGGAGGAAAGAACTGAAGGCGATGCCTGGGCTGAATCTGAGCCTCAGAACAGTGATGAGGCCGATGTGCCAGCCCCCCACAGAAAAGAGGGGGACCCACTCAACTGGTTCTAGGGTGACCCTGCTGACCTGCTGGCTCTGCCCCTGCCGAGGCATCCCCAGAGGTTGTGTGACCTTGCTTCCACGGTGAAGCAGAGATGTGGAAGGACACAGCTACGCAGGGCTGGTGCTCTACAAGCCCCAAAACTCTGAGCTTGTTTTGAGGAACAAAGATAAAGCTCCCCCTCAGTGTTCCGTGCGCTCTTGAACTCTGCTCCATCTCATCAGCCACACTGGGCTGTTGGCAGTGGGAATTTTAGTTGAAGAAAGTGACTTGCACACTGTGCTATAAAATATCAACGCTGGCAGCATGTCGGGCCCATACCCTAACGAGAGGCCACCCAGAAGTATGGTTAGAAACTTCAGCTGTGCGTAAATGTGTGCCGAGACTTGTTTAGTGCAGTTGTTTTAAAGAAAGAAAGTTTTCTGTCCCCTGATTCAGATTTCATGGGGTTTTCCTCAGCATATGTCTTTCCACTGATGAGGACTGTCGTGCTCTTGCTTCTGTCCTATGGTCACATTGATTGGGCATTTGAGGATCATTCGTGTGATGTGACATTGCAGATGGAGAGAAACCATCTTTCTGTACATTCACATGGGGAGCTTGGAGTGGTGGGCGCCCTGGGCACAGCTCTCCAACTGCCAGTGGTCGCCCCACCATGGGTACTGCCACCCGCACTGTCCCAACACAGCAACTCCCACAGCAGTCTGTCCTTACTGTCACAGCACACCACAGGTGTGAGCAAGCTACAGACTCTCTGGCTGTCTGCGCTTTCTTTTCCAAATTTAAAACCCAGCATTCCTCTGGCCAGCCTTTCCTGCACTGCAGTGATGGACAGATGGGTGGAGGCGTGGCTGGCTGCGAGCATGTGTGGAGGGCGATCCTTCATTCAGTGGTCAAACAAACCCAACGGCAGAGAAGGCCACAGGGTCCTCCCGTCTCACTAAGCTTCCTAAAAATAACTATGGTGAAAGTGGACCTTCCAGGCTGAAAACAAATATTTCCATGGAAGTAAACATATAGCAGCACAAGCAATGCTGGTGGGTTTGTTTTTATGTAAACAGAGGGTTACATATTGTCAGGAGTTTTCATTTAACTCACCTAGAAATCCTTGCACCTTAACCCATCTGCAGCTTTTGCCTTTCCTTTAACTCTTGGATGTTCTGGGGTGAGTTGATGTTCTCCTTTTTGTGGACACAGGTTATTTTAGCTTCTGCTATTTGAAGTTTGAAGCTCCGTGTGTGGCAAACCTATGGCCACCACTTGTTGTTTTCCCTTTTAAGGAGACAGAAGATACTAAGCTGTGAGCTGTTGTTTCTAAACTAAACCTCATATTCAGGTTTAATTGCAGTTTGGGCCCTCACTCTCTGAAAGGTTTGCTGCTCTAGCCCAATCCCAGGTGAGAGAGTATTTCTTCGAAATAGATTCCCATGAGTGGAATCACTGTGCCCAGGGTACATGTACTTTAAATTGTGACGCACACAGCCACCCCAGGTCACACTATGGATAACTGCATATGAATTCCTTTCCTCAGAGCTTCACCAGTGCTGGACTTTGCCCATATTTTTAGGGTTGATCCCGTGAGTTAAGACAAATAGTTCTCATCATTTTACGTGCAGTTCTCTGAATGCTAAGTATGAAAGTCTTAGACAGGGCACTTATATTTCCAGCATTTCCTATTTTTATCCCTTGCCTGTTTTTCAGTGATCTTGTTCACATTGTTCCATAGCAGCACCGATGTGATCTCACCCTAACCGTGTGAAGAGCGTTGTAACTGCCTCTGGCACTTGTCTTTAACTTTGTTTGTGCTATTTTTACTATTACTGAGGTTTTCATTTTTGCTTACTATTCGTTATAAAATCAGCTTCTTTTGTCCTCTGCGGTGTGTCAGTTTAACGCTTGTGCTGAGGAAAGCCTCTCTCGCTGCCGGGTTTTGGGGTTGTCTCCTGTGCGCCTTACATCAGTTACCGGTTCTCCCGACCAGTAACCCGGTGCGGTGTCTCTATCGTGATGTGGAGAGGCCCGTGCTGCCTGTTTCCCTCTGGTTATAGTGCCCCTGTGCGTCGCCGTGGAGCCCCCGTGTGGGCCTGTATCTGGCCGTCCCCTCATGTCTCCGTGCTGTGGCGCATGTCGTCTCACTACTATGACCGTGTTACTCACGCCGTCCCGTACAGTGGCCGTCTGGGTATCCGGGCTGTCGGGTCCTCTCGTTACGCTCCCTTTTCAGAACTGCCTCGCTGGCTGTTTTCTCTTCCATATAAATTCTAGAAGAAATTCAGACATTTTCTCTCTTTAAAGTTTCAAATTTGTAGATTACACTGAATGTTCAGACTTAGTAGAAAAGAGGGTCTTTTTTTCTGCATCTTTTTCTTACTTTCAAAAATGGCATCCAGTCAGAAATCTAAGTGCAAAAATTAAACCCACAGAGTTTTACAACCTGGAAGAAATCATGGCTGAATTACTTTATAAGCTGGGTGTAGGAAGTGGGTTTCTACCTCTGACACAAAATCTTAAGTGCAGTAAAACAAAATGTCCATATAATTTGAGTACATAGAAAAGAGAAAAACTTCTTCCTGACAAAAGTTTGCACAAGAGAAGGCGAATGACAAACAGAAGGAAAATGTAGAGCATGCGTCACAGATGAAGGGGTGATACTGAAATACAAAGCACCGTGGTGGGGAGGTGTCAGTGGCATGCTGGTACTTACAGTGCTGTTACACACAGTAGTACTCACTGTGAGGTAATTGTGTCCCTATATGTTACATACTTACACGTTCTGTACATGTACTAGAGTCACTTTCTAAAACCTGAGAGCCCCTGACCATCTCAGACCCCAGAGTGGAAGGGGATTTTTATTGAAAAGGAAACAGTTCAATTCTGAGATCACTTCTTAAACTGCAACTAAAATGAGCCGTTTTTCCTGCCACATTTTTTTTCTGTATTCCTAGAATAAACCCATCTTTTATTTTGTTCATCAGCGTGAGCTTGGTAGGTTCCTCTGGTGTCACAGTGCCATCCTTGGTGTGTGGGTGCAGTTGTTTAGTTGGGTAGCAGTGCGATCAGCTCTCTGGACGAGTGCTCCGCACTCCGGTCAGGGGGTGGTAAGCTGAGTCCTCTTCTGTTACTGGCAGGCACAGATCTCAGCAGGGAGTGTCGTACCTGGAGAGGGGCTCAGGTTGCCGCAGGCCCATGCAGTGACCCCGCAGCCGTGCTGCAGCACCCTGGGCCCAGATGTAACTCATCATTTTCATAAGAAAATTGAGTTGCAAATGACAGGACTTCAGAGCTCATCAGCCCAACCTCTTTAACTAGACCACAGCAAACCAAATTCAGGAAATGTGCCTAACTCTGCAGTCCACATAAAATACCTAGCTGACCACAAGGATAGTGCAGCCTAGGTCTCGTAATAAGTCAAAACCACTTAAATATTTGTCTGTGGGCTCCCTTGTGCCAAGGAGCACTGTGGTGGCTGAGGTTAGGACTTGGGTCTGTTCTGCAATGGATGGGAACCCCCACCCTGCCCAGCGGCAGAAGGCTGTGCCGTGAGGGAGTGACCCTGTGTCCAGACAGAACATGTGGCTGTCAAGTCCTGGAGCCGTGGAGGTGTGGCTGGGGGACTGGATATCTGATTTTATCACAAGCAGCTGTGAGTGTTCTAAAGCCTGGTGGCCTCCAGACAAGGAAGCACCATTGAGATCAGTTCTGGGCATAGGTGAACGGGTTGTTACTCCAGGCCTGGGCTAAGGTAGCTGTCACAGTGCCAACCTGCCTTTCTCTGTCCCCAGATTCTGTCATGCAGCACAGGGTCTGCGACTTTGAAAGCTACTTGCTGCAAGGGAGCACAACAGCTGGCTCGAGGCCCTCGCTGACTGAAGAGGAGGCAGCACGGGACCCCGGCTCACCCTGCGCAGAGCTGCAGCCTCCGAGCCCTCGGCGCACGCATGGAGTGGCCTGCCCAACTAGGCCCTCGCCCTAGGTATGGCTGTGTGCATCTTCATACCGGCCACAGTCAAAGTCTCACAGCTCTTTGTCAACGCATTGTACTTCCAAATAAAGAGGAAATTCCCTTGTATTATTTTATCACTGAGAACTTCGAAGAAGCCCATGAACTTCCTGGCTCAGACGCAAGTCCCCAGCAGCACGTCTCGTGCCTGGGCGAAGGACTGCGGGCCTTGTTCAGGTCATACCTTGCCCCTGAGGGTCTGCTCAGAGGAGCTGAGGAAGATAGCTCTGAGAATGTTGTAGGATGCTGCCTGGTACCATCTTGGTGGCCTGGGTGTGCAGAGCTTGGCCAGTAAGGGAGCAGGGCCTGTGCTCCAGGAGCTGGACCTGGGGCAGAACCCCACAGTGCCAAGGGGTTAGCATCACCTCCCAGCGCAAGGAAGGCACCACGGGGACCTCCAAGTGGGTCTGTTCTTGTGCGGCCTCTTCTCAGCTATGGCTCCCGCCTTAGGTGAAGTGTTCTCCCAAGGGGCCCCTGGAGAAGCTTGTCACCACTGGCAGCAGTGAGCCTCAGGGCCACGCAGCCCTTTGCTGTGTCCGAAAGTGTCAGGGCCTGACTGCGTCCACTCCCGCACCCCAGTGTTCCCACAAGGCTGGCACGAGCAGTGCTGACTTGCGTTGGGGACCCAAGTGGAAAGGACACCGCCTCAGCCTCATCCTCCAGGCTGTGTCCTCAGCAACAATGCCGCCATTTTTTTTGTACCAGCAGTCGAACTCAGGACCTTGTGCTCGCCAGGCAGGCACTTATGCCGCTGATCTACATCCCCGACCCACCAATGCTGCTTTCTGATGCCAGTAGCTAGCCAGGGTGCTCTCCCAAAAACTCGCATCCCCTGGGGACAGGCATGGGCCAGGCATCGCACTGACCATGGGGCGGGGGCAGTTGCGCTCGAAGCCTGTGCATCCCTTCCTGGGGCTGCAAGTCCTGCCCAGAACTCTCTTGTTTGTTTGTGTGTTTTTAATTTTGAAAGGTGTGGTGATCTCTACCTCTGTTGAAGATTATATGAGAGAATCCACCCAGAAAGGAAGAAGGCAAGAAAAGCTCTGGGCATACTGACCGGAAGTAACAAAGTAAAACTCATTATTGACAGACCGCATGGTGTAGAAAAAATTATACAGATTCAAAGAAAGAAGCACAAAAAAAAGGAAAGAAAAAATCACTAGAACTCCCAAGTTTAGCAAGCTCACAGTGTACAAAATCAAAGTATAAAACCAACTGGGTGACCCTGTGCACTATCAGTAAGCAGTGTAAAGTGAATTGGAGAACACAATCCCTTGTCTAGTAGCAGTAAAATGGAATAACTAGCAAAAGAAGCATCAGGCCTACTTGCTGAAAACTATAAAACTGTAAAAACTATAAACTGTAAAATGCTGATAGAAACTAAAGACCAGTGGAGTTAGTGTTTCTGTTTCAATATTTAGATCTTTGATCCATTCTGACTTCAGTTGAAAGGAACAGTTAATGCTTAATTTTTTTTTTCTTGAGCAATTTTATGTGCTTATATCTGGTAATCTGAACAACTAATTTGAACACAACAATATGCAATATAACAACCATGGTTGAATTTCTACCATCTTGTTTAGTAAAGCTCTGCATCGTTTCTAACTTTTTAAAATTACTGTTTACTCTCTTCAGTTCCACCAGTCTTATGTACTTGTATCTGGCAATCTGAGTAACTCCGTTGAAGACAACAACTATTGTTCACCACTATCATTTTGTTTTAAAATCCTACGTGGTTTTTATTGCTTTGTGTTGCTTTGGTTTTGTCTTTGTTGTTAATTTGTTATTTTTTAAATTCTTTTTAAAACAAAAAAAGAGAAACTGAAGACCTAAGTAAAGGGAGAGATGTGTGTGCCTTACGGGTTAGGAGACATTTGCTAAGGCGGCAGCTCTCAAATTAATCTGCACGTTCAGCACCAAAGCCAGCAAGATCCGAGGGGGCTTTCTGTGGCATTTGGAAAGCTGATGCTAACATTTATATGAACATGCAAGGAGCCTCTTGTAGACAAAACAATTTTAAAGTTAGAAACATGACAAAACCGGCTTTCAAAACCAACGGAAACTACAGCAGTCAGAAATGTAGTAAGAATGGACATGTGGATCAGAACACAGTCAGGAATGGAGACATAAATCCTCCTGTTTGTCATCTGATTCTAGGTAAGATGCCAAGGAAGCCGGTATAGTAAAATATTCTTTGCAACAACTGGTTCTAGAAAACAAAATAATGAGAATTTCAAGCACATTCACTTAACTAGGAGAGAAGGCACACGCCTGTCATCCCTGATACTCAGGAGGCGGAGTCAGGAGAGTCACTGGTGGATACCGTCTCACAAAGAAAAGGGTGAGAAGGGAAGAAGAGAGGCCCCGCGGCCCTTATCCCACACCGTGCGTAGCAACGGGCTCCAAGGACAGAGATCTGACTCAGGGTTTCTCCTTTCAGCACCGTGCTTATTTTGGATGAGGCAAGTATCCCGGGCACTGACTGCTGTGTGTGACGGTGTGTTGACCCACACCTGTTGTGTCCACCTGCTCACCAGGTGACAGGGGCATTCCGCACCCAGCTGCGCCGGTCAGGACTTCCCCACATTTCCCAGCTGTCCTCCTGAGGACTGTGAGGACTACGCTGACGGACTACGCTGACAGAGTGCCTAGGGACATCGGCCCCACCCACCTGCAGGCTCAACTCACAAAAGCAGAAGTTGGACTTGACATCAACAGTTGGACTTTTTTCTTCTTCCAAGTGAACCACTGAGAATTGAGAACTGAAAAGATAAACCGTAGGCTAGGAGATACTTGCAAATCCTGTGTCTGATAAAGAGCTTCTGTCCAGGTCATGCAGAGATCTCACCACTCACTGCTGAGATAAGCACAGGCAAAGGGCACTTCATAGGAGAAGACACCTGGATGGCTGGCCAGCACATGAAAGATGCTTGACATTATTAGGCATTAGAGAAATGCAAATTAAAAGCACAGTGAACTCTGAGGCTGAGACAGAAGGATCACAAGTTCAAGTCTAGTCTGGGCAACTTCCTACCTTAATGAGACCCTGTGTTAAGATAAAAAATATTTCTAAGAGGGCCGGATATACAGCTCAGGGAGAAGGCCCTGGGTTCAATTCCTAGTACAGGAAGAAAAAAAAAAAAAACCTGAGAGAGATACTTATACTCCTGCAAGAGATGACCAGGGTGTAAAGACATTTGCACTTTCATGCATTGCAAAGTGATACAATCACTTTGAAAAGCTGTACGATAGTTTCTTTACAGTTAAACACATTTTTCGATGTGACCAGCAACTTCTTTCCTAGGTATGAACCGAAGAAATATAAAAATGTGTGTCCGCAGCACAGCTTGTATGCAAACATTCATGGCAGCATTTTTTTTTTTTTTTTTTTTTTTTTTTTTTTTATCTGTTTGAGACAGGGTCTTGTTATACAGTTCAGGCTGGCCTTGAGCTCACTTTGTAGCCCAGGCTGACCTCAGACTCGAAACAATCCTCCTGCCTCAAGCTCCCAAGTGCTAGGATTACAGGCGTGCGCCACCACAACCAGCTCATGGCAGCATTTTTATAGGAGCCAGAAGTTAAGCCACTCACCCACCAGTCAGTGAATGAACAAGATGTGGTAGAGGCATGCCACAGAAGCTGCCCGGGAATGAGTCAGAGCCAACTGTGGACAGTGATACTCGAATACCTGCAGAGTGCACAGACAGGTGCTGCACACCCCTCATCCCGGCTCCTTGGGAAGCTGAGGCAGTAGGGTCACAAGTTCAAGACCAGGGGCTGGAGGTACAGCTCAGTGGGCTAAGTGCTTGCCGCTGAGCACTAGGGCCCTGAGTTCGATCCCCGGTCCCGGAAAAAAAAAAAAAAAAAAAAAAAAAAAAAAAAAAACAAGTTCAAGACCAGCCCGGGTGATTTAGGGAGAACCTGTCTCAAAAAATAAAAAGGGCTAGTGATGTAGCTCCATGCAGAGCCCTGGGCTGCGTCCTCGTGGGGCCGGAGAAGGGGTGGTGGCATGCTCAGTGAAAGAAGCCACAATCCAAAGACTGCACAGTGTATGGCTCTACCTAGATACCATTTCTGCGGCCTGCAAAGTTAGAAGCAGAAAATAGATCAGTGGTCTCCCCAGCTGGGAGCAGGAGTGCAGACAGCAAGTATTGCAGATGATGGGAACACTGCAAGACCATGGGCTGGAGTCACTGTCTATGCTGAGCGCACACTGACAATGAGCAGCCCCTGTGGTATATGAGGTACGCATCAGGGACACTGGGCAAGACCAGCTCTGGGACAATTCAATTCGGAGCTGCATTTCTTGGGTTTGTTTTCAGCAAAGTGCTTCCTCTTAAGCAGCACTAACTCAGTGTGTACACACACACACACACACACACACACACACACACACACACACACATCCCCGCTGTGAGTGCCTTTAGGCCTGCTGGCATGTGGCTATGTGCTAGAGCACAGCGTGGTTAAGGCTCTGAGTTCCATCCCAGCTCCACAGCAAAATAAAACAAATACAAAGCTAGAAGATTGGCCTCACCTTTCAAACCAAGGCCACATTCTTCCTAAGCAGCCTCAGCCTCAGCCAAGGCACAGCAGGAGGCCTCTGGCTGGTTCTGCCTGACATCAGACCCCAGGGGCTCCAGAGCTCCCCACAAAGCCAGCCAGTGAGTTGGCTGGGACCATTTCATCTGCAGTATGGTCCAGGCTGTCAGACCCATGAGGTGTGATCGAAAAGCACAGTAGATATTTAAATAAAAATAAAAACTATTATAGTAAAAGCCACCCTGCCAGAATCCCCCTCAAAGTTCCCCTTGCTTCCAGCACAGCCCGCCCTTCCCCCTACCTTCCGAAGCCTCTGGAGCGGTTCTTTTCATGTCTTTTCTTAGCCACCTCCATATCTGAATCAATCCCAAACGTTTACAGCAATTTCTGTCAAAAAAAAAAAAAATGTGTGTTTATCCACTTATTCCTGGGGTGTCACAGCTCCTGACTTCCAGCTCATCCCCAAAATCACAATGACCATGAGATTCTCTGAACGGACTCGAGGTCGAGGCAGCCAGGACAGTGCACCTGAAGAAACTCACAAAGGACATTTCCAGGTTGCTTCAGAAAGCATTGACAACCCAGGGCAAGTGTATTCCGAGTTCTGGGAGGATTTCAGCAGGTTCGTGGCAATGTATCTTTCACTGTCATAATTTTTAAAATTGAAACACTGTTTTTTGGTCATACCATGTACAAGGTGTCCTGAAGCCTTTCGCTACCCAACCCTGATCCCGACTCCCCCAGTTACTCTGGGTTGACGCCGCATGTGCAGCTTGCTCATGACTGCGCAGTGCCGGCCACTCAGAGGACCCGTGCAACAGAAAGTGCAAGGGTTGGAAGCCTCCAGGTGGCACCTAGAGCCGGACATCCCTCGGGAAGGGAACTTCAAATGAGATAAAAACGGTTAAGAATCTCATCTCTCTTTGGCAAAGCTCCAGGTTTCTGAAGTGGAGAATTTGGAGGATCAGTGCAGGCCTGGAGGAGTGTGGTGGTCTGAAGATGCCCGGCTTTGCACAGGTTGGTGTGTTGCACGGCCACACACAGATCAGTGGAAGAGCTGGTGGACTCAGGCTGTGCAGCTTCTGTGCCCAGTACAATACCCAAGCGTGGGGTGGCAGGTGTCCAGTGTCCCCGAGGGTCACGTGTGAGAAGTGCATCGCATGTGGCGAAGGGGGCGAGGCTATCAAGAGCCAGGCCTGCGGGAGGGGCGAGGCCTCCAGGGCCGCACCCCCACCGAGCGCAGCTCTCATGGTAGCCCAGCCCTGGGCAGTCTTAATCACACGCGGCTCCCCCACGTGGTGCCATCTGCCATGACATCCTTGCCAGAGCCCCGCAGTGCCAGCGCTGTGCCCATGCCCTCCAGCATTGGGAGCCAAGGAAGCCTCTCTACAAAGGACCGGGCCTTGGGTGTATGACTGCAGGGCTGACAGGCTCACACACAGTGCAACAGGGCAGGGTTTGGTGGGCTAATGCAGAACCAGTGTTAAACGTTCCCTTGTTCTGTGTGGGGGAGACCTGCTTGTGCCCACGCGATCCTAATGCACAGTCAGTGTTTCCAGGAAGCCCTCACTGAGTTTGCCTTCAGCCGCCCTCAGAAAGCAGAGCCCTCTGTTCAGGTGAAGAGCAAGCCTGTGCTTGCTCTAACTTGAGGCAGGCAGCAGCTCGAGCATGGCTGCCTCACGCAGGGCCCTTTCTCCAGGCAGCCTCGTGTGCCTGGGCGAACACTTTGAAGATGGTGGGGAGCAGCAGCCTGGCCCGTTCCTCACTTCCTGACAGAGAAGCTCCGACCTCGCGCCCTGGAGCTAAGGGGCCGTGACTTGAGGGAAAATTTGACTCTGAGACTCCCTACATTCTGGCACCCAGAGGCAGCAGCTTAAGCTGGCTGTGCATCAAGGCAGCCTTGACCACTGGGGCCGCTGCTGTGGGGGCCACATGTGGGAGCAGAGAAACTGAGTCTCCCCGGGCTTGGTCAGCGACCACCGTCAATCCCTCTACACATTCCCATAACTTCAGACCAAACCACCTTCACGTGTGTGATATTAAACATTGCCTCAGCATGTTTTTGAAAATGTCACTCGGGCGCTTAAGAAATATAATTTCTAAAAGATATATATAATTTCTAGATAGTTAGGTGCAATCATGTCTCTTAAAGTTTCATTTGAAAAGTGTATGAGAAAAAATCTGAGCATAGTAATTTAATAAAGAGCCTAGAGAAGTGCTTCTCCAGCTGATAGGAATTCACATCACCCAGGGATCTCCAGGGGCAGATTCCAGCTTGGCCTTTTTGGGGTGGAGCCAATGAACAAACTCCCAGGCGATCTGTAAGTAGCAAGGATCTCGAGTACTCTGAAAGTGTTATAAATTTACATTCCACTTGCTTCTGAACAAGAATGAATGATTTGGGAATTTCAGTGTCTTGTTAAACTGAATCGCTGTTTGTAGCAGCATTGCTAATGTGCTGTAAAATCCTTACAAGGTCTCTGAGGCTGACCAGAGCGGGGCCTTACCACTGAGGGGCCAGCGGCACCCAATGAGGAACGTGAAATGAATCCGGACACACACCAGACCTCAGCACAGTGCAAGGCACAGCCTGCAAGCCTGACACTCAGAGCCCTGGGTGGGCAACTGGGAAACTCAGGGTGCCCCTGTCTCATGTCCTGAAATAAAAAAGGGCTGGGGTGTAGCTCTGGGAAGACCCTAGGTTCAATCCCCCGTACAGGAAAAAAAAACAGATTTTACTTCCTCGGGGTGCAATTTAAGCCATGTGGACCTGTCCATGCAGCGTGTGTGCGTGTGCGCCTGTGTGCATGGAGGATGTCTCTGTCGCAGAAGGGCCCTCGCTTTGCCTTTTCGCAACGTCCACTTTCCTCCCATCTCCCCCACCTCAGCTCCTGGCAACCCCTGTCAGTCTTCCACTCCTTTAATTTTCTCGCTCAATACTGTGCAGGTGGAATCATCAAGGGCATGTTGCTTTGGCGTTGATTGGTCTAACTATGGCTCCCAGGCTGACCTCGAATGCATTGTAACCGTTCTGCCTCAGCCTCCCAGGTGCTGGCATTACCCCTCCCCAGGCAGCACCAGATTTTCTCCTTCTTCATGGTTCTCTGGTGACCCATCACTGCTGCGTCTCCTGAGTTGCTCCCTCCTCTCGCTAAGCAGGGCCCATCAGTCCCCGCGAGCAGCATGCAGCTCTGCGTGTGTGCAGTGTGGGAGTTCGCAGTCGCATGAGTCCTCGGTGTTCAAGCAGGTGGGGTGTGGGGCATTCACGTCCTACAGAGCGGGGCAGCTGTTGACTGCAAAGAGTAAGGGGCGCCCATCACCGCCCCTTCTCTTATCTAGTGCATGTGTGTGTCTTGCGCCCGGTTCCAGCGTGGAGGCCCCTGCCAAGGCCACACACTGGAGTGAGGGCTCTGTGGCTGCTCTACAGGGAGTCCTGTGGCTGGGATTAGGGGGCCCAAGGGATGGCCTCGCCTCTTCCTCTTCCACCTCAGGAGGGAGGCCAGGGAACAGGGACAGCGAGCCTTGCAGCCTCAGGCCAGCCTCGGGCAGGGCTCTGGCCCTGAAGCAGGCACTGCAGCCTGTGATGTTTTGTCACAGCAGCTGGAGTAGACTGAGACCCGTCTCAGGTCACATGTGTGTCACTTACACCAGGGCGAGCGTGACCCTGGCAGCAGCTAGTCCCAGAGGCTGCATGACCCTGGCATCAGCCCTTGCTGTCCACTTCTCCTCTATGGAAAAAGCACCCGCCCAGGGCCAGGCTCCTGTGTAGCCACATCCAGGCTGGGTGAGGTCAGCATCTCTCTGAGAAGGAAGAGAAGGTTTTACAGCATTCGGGTGATGAGGCTGGGGGAGACAAAAAGACAGTAAGAATGTCCCGGAGCAGCGCGTCCTCGTGTCTGACAGGGCAGGTGCTGTGTGTCCCACCCAGCAGGCTAGCACGACAGGTGACCCCTGGCTGCGAGTCGCTTCCCCTCTGTAGCCCCTTCCCAGCCCGTTACCCTGTTGCGCATCACAAGTGGAGGCCTGCGTGCAAACGGTGAAATTCACAGTGATCTCAAGCACTCATTGTGCTTCATCTGCCTCTGCTTCTGTCAGTGACCTTTCCTCCAGCTACAAGGAATCATGCTGAGAAGAGGAGGCTTTGGGTACAGAAAACATGAAGAAAAAGGAAAGGCCAGCGGCTGAAGGTGGACCTCTAAAACCCTGGAAAGCCTTCCGGTTTGCCTCCCACGCCCAGAGCACTGGGGGGAGGGGCAGCGAGGGGGGAGACTCACACGTCAGAAGCCGCTGTGAATGTGCTGCGCAGGCTGCCGCAGCCTTCGTGGACACCTGTAGTCTTCATGGCCCCTGCTCAGGTCTCTGTCGCAGGCATCTGTGAAGGTCCGCACCTCCTGGCCCGCCAGCTCCGCTCTGCCTGGAGTTTGCATGAGTGGCTCTGTTTTGATGCTGACAGTGTTCGCCTTAGAAGTAAGTGACATAGTTCAGCAAACACGGCTTCAATCCAAAATTTGAGTAAAGTAGGCTAGGGCCCAGGAGGGAGGCAAGGGTTCTATGGAGCTGGGACCTGCCCCCCCGGGGACAGTGGACACTTGCCAGCCTGGCTGAGGGGGTCTCAGCGCCGCCGGGTACAGAGCTCGGTAGGGCATCCTCGCGTGGGCATGGCTGGCTATATCCTCCAGTGGCTTGGCCTCGTCTCCAGTCCTCTGCTCCAGCCACCTCCCTAGAGGTGGTGATCACCACAGGCCCAGCCCTCTCATCAAGGGTAGGTCTCAGGACAGCCCCCGCCTCAGGCCACGTAAGGGCCACCATGAGGCCCTCCCAGCATGCCTTGCAGTCCTCCCTTTTCCCCTGGGAGCCCAGGACTTGGGTGCTCCCCCGCACTGAGCTCATCAGTTCCTTGTATCACTGCCGACCCTCACGGTGGCTTCCAGGCTCATGGCTGACTTCCATCATCTTTACGTTTTTCCTTAAAACTCACTCGAGAGTCCGAAACTCAAGCGCAGACACATTACTGCGTCAAAACAAGTATCAAAGCACAAAGAGGTGTCCTGTACCCCTTTGCTCAGCAGCAGTGGCTGCCACCTCACTAGGAGAGTTTAAGGCGGATACGGACCTTGAAAGCAAATATAATGGGGAAAATGTATAAAATCCCCAGGCTCAGAAAGTGGCTGGCAGCACAGACTTAGACTCCAGTGCTGACAGTTGTTTGAGAGAACAATTCGTGATCCATGTGGAATCACAAGGACATTCACATCCTCAGTCCAAACAGTAGTGATAAACTGTTCTAAGAAGGAGGAAACACATGTACCAAGCATATTTACTGTGGCGTTACTCATATTGAAGTTGGGAGTAATTGAGTGCCTGCCACTGTAGAGACAGCAAGTTGCCACACCTCAGGCCAGTGATGAGTGATGAGACGTCAGGCAGCCATCATAAAGTTACAGTTGTGGAAACTGATGTAATACAGGAAATGTTTATGACATGAAGTTTAAAAATACTAAATTATATTATGAGGAGCAGAACCTTCAAAATTATGTAGTACAATGCAGTACAATAAAAATATAGGAAGGCAACAAAGATTTCGGTGAGGCAACTGGTCCAGGGTTAATTTTCATTAGGTTTCTGTTAATGTCAGTCAGTAATATTACTATTAGTTTTGAAAAGAAACATTCAGAGGCCTGCACACTCCAAACCAGTTGCACTCAACGCCTTAGGCCCTTAGCACTTGAGTGTTGAATGTTGCCCATTTCCTGTTTCTCTACCTGCAAGGCAGTCCAGATTTTCTGAGGTTGAGTTACCCGAATACCCCAGGCCTGCAATCCCTCCCCTCTTGTCTGGGCCTTGCCACACTCTGGGCGCCTCTCAAGGGACCAAACTGTGCAGATGGAAAGCTTTCTTTTGGTTTGTTTGTTTCTGAGACTGGATCTTGCTGAATCACTAAGTTGCCAGGCTGAGTTGGAACTTAAGATCCTCCTGCCTCAGCCTCCCAGGGCCCTGGACTAAGGTGTATGCCACAGCGCCCAGCTTTAGATGGAAGGCTCTTTGCTAACTAAAAGCCAAGATCCCTGCCAGCCCCAAGTCTGTTCCCCTTCCCAGTTTGATCCCTCTTCCCTCCTTTGCTTCTCATTGCTCTTTAATTTTTCCCTGTGTTTAGCTCTGTTCTTTCCGTTCCACGTCCTGTTTCCCCTTTCTTCTGCAGGTCAGAATGGCTTTCACAGGGGTGGGATGGTTTCACTAACACCAAGGTGGGAGCCGGCTCCCCTGCGAAGCCCTAGGAGAATTCATTTTTCCCTGGTGGCAGAGGCCCCACCCCTGTGAGTTGGAGACCTAGGTGCCTCTGGATCTCAAGGCAGCAGAGCCATCTGACTCCTGGCTGCTCCTGCCCAAGAGGCGCCCGGCCTGAGGCTCCGGGTGAGGCTGCAGCTCCCTCCCTCCACTGCTCCCTGTAGCTCACCAGAGCTGCGCCGAGCACCCACCCAGGCACCCAGTGGTGCCAGCTCCCTGGCTGTGGGCTTCAGGGAGCAGAAGGCTGGAAAGCGATGCCAGGCAGAAAGGTGGGCCACAGACACAGCTGGGCCCAGCACACACAGGAGCCGCCTGAGGCGCAGCAGACAGAGGAGACGGGCACACAGGTTTGTTACCAGAAGTACTATGTGTGTGAGCAGTTCTGTGACTCAGTCAACCAGAACCGAAGTCTAAAGTGTGTCGTTTTTCTGCGGGGTGTGGCGGTGCACGCCTGTAATCCAGCACTGGGGAGGCTGAGGGAGGAGGAGAGCGGAGAGTTGGAGACCGGCCTGGGCTACATAGTGAGATCAAGGCCAGCCTGACTACACAGAATTACTCTGCCTCAAAAGGAAAAAAAGGTCTACTTTGGAATTATCTGTGGTCATAATTAAATTGTCATGTTCCTGGCTCTTAATGTTTCTTCTACTTTCTTTAAAAGTATGAAATTTGTTTTCTGTGCCAAGAAGACAATATCTAGTTTTTATCTGCCTACTATTTGAACTGTTAACTGAGACAATAATTAAAGTCACTGACCTGAAATTAAACAAGCACGTACAAGTATCCTTCAGGCTACACTAATATTGTACTTGGTGTGCGCTCTCGGCTCGGCATTGAGAAGTTCCCAAAGCCCGCATGGAGCACAGACCTCCACCTCAAACTCAAGAGATCTGGCTGCAGCCATGGCTTTGTTAATCTGGTTTCAATTTTTGAAGTGTTTCGATTCACAGCTTATCTATGGGAACCAATCGTGGTTCTATCTTTAATATTCCAGAGGGAAGACTTACTGAAAAAAAATCAATGTAGACTCCTGTCCTGCAAGCCAGCTTGGGGAGAGAGGGCCGCTCCGAGGCAGCCACTCAGCGCCTGTGCGTCTGTCAGCACCGGCCGGCCAAGGCACTAGCTGGGGCGGGAAGAGACTCATGGCCAGACCGCAGGCTTGGCGCCCTTGGCCCCTTATCAGCCACCTGGGCCACAGCCAAGGCTCGAAACCCGTCCTGAAGTCACTGGGAACGGAAAGCTGAGAGAAGGATGCTTCATCCTGAGAGTGCAGAGCTGCGGGCGGCAGGAGGTCGTGACAGAAGAGGGGTGATGCCAAGGAGACAGCTCCATCCAGAAACAGAACTGGGGACACCATGTGGGTCGGTGGGTCGCCCCATGGACACAGCGGGAGGCGTGAGGCTGACCTCATTTCAGAGGGCAATGAAAGGCTCTCACCTCCTGTGGTCACAGAGCCCAGAAGGGCTTGGAGCCGACTCCAGCGTGGTCAAAGATCTTGGAGGGATTGGGAATTCTGAGCTCTTCGACATTCTGCTGTACTGGAGAAATTCCCACACCCCTTGTGAGAGATGTGTTGGATTGGGGGTGGCTGCATTACAATGTCCTTTGCGTCCAATTGACTTCAGCCCAAAATGCATCTGTGCCCACAGTCTCACTTCCTTAACTTTGCACTGAAGAAACACAGACATTTGGTAGAATGACCCCAAGACCTTAATTTTGAGGGGCCCAAACCAAGCCAGCAATCCCTGAGGCACAGGGATGCTGTGTTTAAGAAATGGGGTGCTTTTCCAGAGCATGCGGGCAAGGGTTTCATACCTCCCTTTTCCCAAAGGCTCATCTCCACCTGCTCCCTGCTGGGTCTCAGCTCACTCCCCATCCCTGCCTCACTCAATCCAGCAGACAGAGACAGCAGGACAGGCCCACACACACAGCGATGGGACTGCTCCCTGGTAGGCCCTGAACCCCGCACCCAGGGCCAGAACTGACCGTGGAGGCTAGAAAAGTGCTGGGCGCAGCCTGGTGCACTCGGGGAGGTCCCGGGCCAGTCTCATGCTATAGGAATGAGGTTCATTCTGTACAGAAAGGGAAAGGGTTTGGAAAACGCTTCCAAAGAAACTGACGTCAGGTTCACTTCTGAAGAAAGCACAGGCACCCAGGGAGTAGGAGGAGCCCAGGAAGAGGCTACTCTGGCCCGAGGCCCAGACAGCCAAGGTGAGGGCCAGGGAGTGGGTTTGTTTATGGACGAGGAAAGCTGGGATTCATGTAATCCACACACTCCTGGCAGCATTATTTCAGCTGTGAGTTCTTTCAAGCATTTAAAAACTCAGAAGCCATTCTTAGCTCACAGGCCATGCAATAGCTGGTGACAGGACACATTCGGTTTTCTACCTCCTGGTGTGGATTGAAGTGAATTAGGAGAGATGCTAACCGACGTTGGGAAAATCATCTAAAACTGAGAAATCACAGAGGTCAGAACCACCCGCTGATGAGGTGAGAGGATGTCAGAAAGAGTTAGAAATTTTAAAACATAAATTCAGAAGCAAAGACTAAATGAGAAAGAGCACAATATTAAACAAAAAAATAGGATGCCTTAAAATAGTGAAAATGAGGAAATTTTTGAAATAAAAAAGAAGTGAAGATTTTAAAAACTGTCAAAAAGTAATAAACATTGAAGATGGGCAAAGAAGATTGCCAAGGAATTGTTGAAGAAGAAACCAAATCAAAGAAAAATTGAATACATAGAACTACCACTGTGAACATTTTGATGAATTTTTTTTTTTTTTTTTGCGATACCAGGGATTGAACTCAGGACCCTGCGCTTGCCAGGCAGGCGCTTACTCCACTGAGCTAAATCCCCAGCCCCCCCCCTTTTTTTGTGGTACCAGGGATTGAACTCAGGACCAGATGAATTTTTTGAAAAAGATTTGAAACTACAAATTGTAAATGTGCCTCACATTCCTGAGATTATCACCCCAAAAATAGCCAAATTACTAAAATTTAAAGAAAAGAAGAAGTCCTGTGTTAGTTGGCTAAGGCTGCCCTACAAACAAGCCTTAAATCACTTGGTGATTTAAATAACGACAGAAATGTGTTTCTCCCAGTTCAGGAGGCCGGAAGTGGGGGGGGGCTTGGTTTGAGTGAGGCAGAGCTGCCCCCTGGGCTGGAGAACCTTGGGTGACAGCCATCCCTGTTCCCATCCTGCACCTCTCTCCAGACACCAGTGACACTGGGGTTTAGGGCCCCAGGACCCCTATAACCTTAAAACCTTCCCTCCAAATGCACCCGAGCCAGAGGTTCGGCTTCAACGCCAGAATGTGGGGGACACAATACAGGGCAGAACAGATGCTTTTCAAAAAGCATGTGACAAAAGAATTAGATGTTCATCAAGCTTTTTAAGGAGCATTTTATGCTAGAAAGAAATGAAATAATATATAGATATTGAAAGGAACACACGAGATGAGAATTTTACATATATAAAAAAACTTCTAAGTAAAGACCCAGCAAGGGAATCCATTGCCAGTGTGTCGGAATGCAGGCTGCACTATTGCCTGGCACTTTTCCTGGAAAACCCCAGGGTCTAGGCCTCCGGGGAGCAGACTGAGCAGGGGCCATGGGTTCAGGGGAAGGGAGGCTGCGGTAGTGGGTGGAGGGCGGGGTGCCGGAAAGAGGGACTGCACGCCCGTGTCCGCGTGAATGCTCACAGAGCCTGTGTGGTGTGGAGCGCGATGGCCCTAGCAGTGGGGGACTGTCCCAAAGCATGGACATGAGGGAGCCAGGGGGAGCACATGCACAAGGCTCAACTACAGCCACTTCCAGGGTCAGAGTGGAGCAGTGTAGTGACCGCAAGACAATGGTATTTAAGGAATATTTTTGACAAACTGCTTGAGAAATAATAGCCAGGATTTCATGGAATTTAAGAAGCAATATAGGTTGGGGATATAGCTCAGTGGAATAAGCGCCTGCCTAGCAAGCGCAGGGTCCTGAGTTCGATCCCCAGTACCACCAAAAAAAAAAAAAGCAATATAATACACCAAGCAAGATAAAAATGGATTCATACATGGAAATCTTAACCTTAGTCATGTTACATATCACCAAAGACAAAAAATGAGGGTGGGTGTGGTGGCGCATAACTGTAATCACAGCACTCAGGAGGCTGAGGCCGGATGATGAGCTCGAGTTCAAGGCCAGCTTGGGCTACATAGTGAGTTCAAGGCCAACTTGAACTACATAGTGAAACCCTGCCTCAAAAAGAAGACTAAGATTATAAAAGTAGCCAAAGAGAAATCTATCAAAAGTCAATGAGAGGCAGTCTCCTTCACTGTAAAATGAAAGCCAGAGGGAAGCGGGCACCTTCAATGCACTGGGAAGTCGTTACAAACGAGGAACTGCAAATCAGTGGCGCGGACGTGTAAGAACAGGGAGAGTAAAGACACATGCAGATCAGCAGAAAATGAGAATGTCCACTACTGGAAGCCCAGGAGTTGCGCTGAAAGGCTGTGGTTTGGAGGACAGAGATGGCCTGGAAGGTGTGAGCTGTGGGGTCTGACACGTCAACAGTAGGGACAGCATGGAGCCACTGAAACGCACGCGAGTGCTATAATAATGACTGCAGTCTGTGAGGTTAAAGCAGAGACGCCTCCCAGCAGCTGGGAGCCTCCTAGTAAGCCAGAGGCCAGTTCGAGACAGTCCTTAGCCTTACCTTTCAAATGCCACCACCCGAAGCACAGAAATGTGGTGCTCGTCTCCAAGTCTGAGGAGGTAAGTAAATGCAAAGCAGAGGGACTCTGTCCGCAAGCAGGGCAGCTGCAAACCAAGGTCCTGTGGGGCTTCCTGGGCTACACACGGTGCCAGAGGCAGAACTCAGCAGGTGGCCAGGGTCTGCCCAGCTCTGAGGAGAAGGGAGTGCAAGGTGGGTGCCTTAGGCTTTCCTGCCTGGCACTGTGACCAAGGAAAATTTGATTCAGTCTCTGGTTATTAAAATACATATATTTCTTTTGGTACTGGGAATCAAACTCAGGACTTTGTGCTTGCCGGGGAGGTACTTATGCCACTGAGCTACATCCCCAGCCCTATTAAAACATCTTAGTTTTTACATCTTCACCAATTTAAAAGCACAGCGGGTGGCTGGGGTGGGGGACAGACCTTGTTCAGGTAGCCACTTCCCTGTCTCAAGCCCCCACCCTGCAGCGCAGAGGGAAGAGCTGGGGCCACTCAGACAGGGCACTGCTCAGGACCATGGGGCTCCGGCCTGCGACTCCTGGGCTCATAAGGAATATATCCTTACAGTGAGAAATGATTGTTTGTGGATAGAATTCAAGAGACATCGGCAGTCACATTGGCCCTTGGTAACAGCAGTCTTTCTCTCCAACACACAGTCCCTGGCTGCGTCCATCAAGCTGACTCCCACATGTGTGGGGGTGTGCAATTTCACCCTAACATCTGTGGCTTCCTTCTGTTTTGCAGTGTAATTTGGCAGGCCATTTTTTTTAATCTCCTGAATGGTGGACTTCGCGGTGGTTCCTATTTCGTTGGCCCCAGAGAACGGCCATAAAATGTCACAGTACATGCTGGAGTCTTTCGGGCTGGCTGGATGCGAAAGCTGCTGACAGACTTGCTCCAGACACTTCCAGAAGTGAAATTAGCCTGGAAGGACTCACTCATGTCTGCCTCTTGCTAGCTACAAAGCACCAGTGGTCTCCAAATTATCCAATGTTATGTAAGTTAAAAAGCCACGTGTTTGGAATTCTACAGAAACAGTTTCAGCAGCTGCTAACTTCCTGGTCCAGCCATTATATAACTATTGTCCATAGCATAGTTCAGTAATTGTAGATTTCAAATAAATTACAGAACAGAACTGCATGGAGCATCACTTTTCCTAGATTTTGCCAAGGGAGGTGTAGTCTGCGGGGTGCTGGGCAGCCCACCCAGGCCCGAGCAGACCTCCTCCATTTTTCCCCAGGCCCCTCGATTTTGTCCTAAATGACCCCGCCCCCAGGGCAGGTGTGGCATGGAAGGACCTGTCTCCGAGAGGTGGGTGCCGTGCCCGGTGGGGAGGAAACTCCGGCCCCTGCTGCAGGGACGGGGCCCTCGCCTCCACAGCTCTGCCTGCTCTTCAGCGGAGTTGGGAAAGACGGGGCCAGGGCAAGAGGCCAGCAGCCTACAGGCGTCCAGGTAGGAGCAGATGGGGACCCAAGGACCCAGGTGTGAGGTACTGGGCAGCAGTGGGGCGCGGGAAAAAAGCCAGCTCCCACGGGGCTGCCCACCGACCTTCCAAGGGCTCGCAGACCCGAATTTCACTTGCCGCCTGTTTCCTGTTTGGGGTTCCGTGACGGGCTGCTCCTGTCTGGGGCCCACTGCAGAGGCACAGTTGAGGGGACTGAGGGCCAGTGGCGGAGCAGTGGGGTGAGACCGCAGTGCTGGGAAGAGGCCGTGGTGGGCGGATCAGGGCTCCTGCAGAAGCATCAGGGGCAGGGGAAGGTGGTCCATGTGGACACGGGGGAGGCAACAGGCATGCTGGGTAAGGCTCAGCCCAGAAGTAGATTTGGAGTTCCCCAAATTTGAGCCACCCCAGTACCCAGCATCAGGAGAACTACTGTACGCACAAAATCCACCATCCAAGGTGGCCCTGAGACCCTGTCTCCTCGGCTCTCCCAGCAACTGAGCGGCTGCCACAGACAAGAGCAGCAGGCCTTCGTGCTCACCAGGGCAGTGGGGCGGCAGGGAGGACGAGGAGAAACGCCTCCCGCGTGACCCCGGAACCCCTGAGCTGGGCAGGACACAGGCTGGCGCCCTGGCTGCTCCTCTGCCCGGTCCACTGCATATCGATTTCTGCCCACAGAGTGATGTCTGAGACGGTGGCAAGGGGCCGCCTCCTCCCCAGAGGAGCGTGCGCTGCCCTCTGCTTTATCTGAAGGCTGAGGAAGGGCCGGCAAGGCTAGAGCACGAGCGTCCCGCTGGTCCCGCAGCGTCCGCATCCTGCCTCTGTTCTGCATCAGCGTCTTCTGAAGACTAGCGATGTCCCCGTGCCTGGTGCCAGGAAACACACCCTTCAGATACAGTGGTCTCTCTCCCCTTAGCCTGGTTTTGCCTTCCATGGTTTTGGTTCCCATCATCAACAACATTAATTGGAAAATTCCAGAAATAAGCAAGTTGTAAGTGTGAAGTTGCAGGCCATCCTGGGTAGCATGGTGAAATCTCCCCCTGCCCAGTCTGTTCCCCAGTGCGGGCCCTCCTTCTGTCCAGTGGGCCCACAGCACATGTGCCATCTCTGCCTGGGCTTCCCCTGCAGCTGTCCTGAGCACCACATAGACTGGCAGCAGCACAGAGCCATGTCCAGATGACCTGTCTATAGCAGCACCGTGCTGGGTCAAAAAGCCAGTGTCATTCATGTCACTTCCTATCCTCACGTAGGCACTTCCTGTCCTCACGTAGGCATCGCACCCTCTCACGTCAGCACGAGAAGAGAGATGGGCGAGGACCACAGGAGAGGATGTCCTAAGGAAGTGAAGCCACACGTAATCTTCCTAGCACGTTGTTGGGGAGCATGTCTTACACTGATTCTGTTTGTTACTATTGTAGTTGACTGCCCACTGTGCCTAATATGCCAGATAAAATTTATTACAAGTGAGTATGCAGGGAGAAGCCCAGATGCAGGCTTCGGGACCATTCGTGGTCTCAGTCCCCACTGGAGGCTTCGTATGTGCACCAACAGTAGAGAGGCTGAGGGCAGGAAAAGACTTGGGGTGGCCCTCTCCTCCTCCATTGGAAGGGAGGGAGGCTTGCACTGGGTGACCAGCATGGTGCAGAGAAGGTGTGCGGCCTGTGGGGAGGGCACTGTTGTCCAGCGTGCAGGTTTCAGGGCTGACCTCACTCTGTGAGGCCGAATCAGGTCGGTCTCCAAGGCCAACTGGGTTCTTCAGTCGGCCTCTCGGCGCAGCCCCAGGGTTCTGCTGTCTGATCTCCCTGCCCAGGCCAGCTGCTGCCTCCCCAAGGTTTTCCTGCCCAAACCAGAGCTTCAGCCTCCTGCACCATCTTCACTAAGGACCAGGAGAAAGAGCTTCCAACTCAGTGGCTGCTTCCAAGATTCATAGCGCAGTGGAGGCCCCGGCTGGCTCCTTTCTTTGTGGGTCCCTCACTGAGCACCACTGCAGAAGAAATGGCTGCTGGGCTGTGAAGACCGAAGGGACTCCCAGAGGCCCCCACCTCCGAGGGACAGAGCGGAAATGCACATCCAGCAGGTCTGGGTCCAAGCCCAGTTCTCCCCAAGGCCATTTCTGGAAAACAGAATGCGGCAGGGACTGCTGTCCCACAGGAGGATTACTGTCATCAGTAATTTGGGGTCCATAGCATTCTGCCTCCTGTCCCCCTTGTCAGCAGCAGAATCAGTACATGGGTCCACCCCACAGTCACCCCACCCAAGGGCACGTGGGACCCCTCCAGAGCAGAACAGCCCTGGGAGGGCGCTTGCATTGGCACAAGCCCCCACCAGCTCGCAGTGAGTGAGCGGCGCAAGCTGCTGCTGCCCCTCACCATGCGGGACCTCAGAGGAGGTTGTGGTCTGTAGGAGCAGGCAGGCAGCACCCTCAAAGCCAGCGGCTGCCCAGCAGCAACACCAGAGGCGCAGGAAGGGCAGTTTCAGTCCCCCCAGTCATTACCATGTGAACGCTCAAACCAGAATGCTAACTTCTAAGATTATCTGAATTATGACTTGATAATGATGCTGTCTCCACCAAACAAGGTAAGTTATTCTTTGTGGGTAAAAATAGCAAGTGAGCTCAGTAATATACAGCATCCTTTTAGTGGAGGAAAGCCATTTCAACAATTTATCTCCTTGAAATTGAATCATGTTAACAAATCCAGCGCAGTGGGGCTGGACAAGGCGGGTGGCTGGGCGCCCACTCAGGTGCGCAGTCGGAGCTCCGAGCTGTAGCACAGCTCCAGGGCCTGCGGCCTTTACAGTCAACTGAACCCTGTGCTCACTGGAATGGCGAGATGGGGTGCCGTGCGGGCACTCTGAGCTCCTGATGAGTCGGGTTAACCAGAAACAGCTTTTGAGCTCAGATTTTTTTTAATCTTTCAAAACTTTCTCTGTTTTCGTGTCCCTGTGAATACAGTGTGCTCAGCAGTCTTCATCCCAAACCTCAGAACCAGGCCTCCTGCAATGTTTGGGGAGCTCAGCCTTGGGCTCAGTTGGCAACAAACCTGGAAAAGAGTCCGTTGCTTTTTTGATAAGCATCTGAGGAGCTCGTGGCAATGTGAGTAAATCTTCCAACTGGAAATGTGTGCAGGAAAGCCAAGGCCCTCAAGTTTCAGTGAGTTCCATCTCAATCGGTGAGGTCCCTGCCTGCACTGCCTGCGTACACACAGCAGGCGCAGCTCCACATTGGAGGGGCCTGTGGACAAGGGTGAGCAGAAACGTGCAGCTCAGTCTGTGCCATGGGTGAAACCAAAGCACAGGCAGCGGGCAGGCGACGGTGGGGTGAGGATCAAGAGGGAAGCGTGGAGAAGAGCCTGGGGAGAGCAGCACTTGGTTCAGCTCAAGAAACGCACAGGAAATTGCAGGGCAGAAGGAAAAGGTAGAAGGGCCCTCTGGAATAAGCGACAGCCCTTAGATAAAGGCACACAGGAGGCTCCAGCAGGGAGAGACATGATCCTCATGGACTGGTGTGCATGGGTGTGTGTACATGGGTGTGTGTGGCACAGGCAGCGTGGCCCTGATGCTGGAGGTCGGGTGGAATGAGTGTGTGAACTCCATGCAGTGCCTGAGGACCCTGCCGGCCTGGATCTCATCATCCCTAGGAAGCCAGCAGAGGCCTGCGTTTGGGGAAGGTGGTTCTCAGAGCAGGGAGACCCACAACTTGGGTGGGGCAAGACAAGAGAGGGAGGCCCTGGGCTGCTATGGGGGTGTTTGAAATGAGGAATGTCCAGGGCAGCAGGGCCAAAGAGATCACTCTTTCTGGGGTACAAGCAATAGGATGGATGATTGCCTAATAGGGAGAGATCATCCTACTTTATAAAATAGGAATAAAAGAGGTTTGGGGGGTTGAGGAGGAAGATTGGGAATCGGGACTTCCACTGCAGAGATCTCAGCACCCTGGAAGAGTCTGAGTGACATCTGGACAAACCAGTTGGATAGAGCACGAGCGCCACGTGCAGTGACTGAGACCAAGTACTGGCCAGGAGTGCATGGATGAGGCGGCACCTCTGAGGTGCCGAATACCACAGCCACAACCTAAGTGCAGGACCCGCAGGCAGAGGGAGCAAGCCCCCGCGCTGCTTCCAGCTGAGAAGTGCAGAGCAGGCCTCGGTTTCCCCACATGTCAAGGCTTTCTGGACTGCTCTATGAAGTCCCCCAAGGAAAACCCAGAGACAGCTACCTTTGCTGTCAGCTGGTCCAGGCTCTGACTCAAACATTTCATTCCTTACCATGAGCCTTTCCTGTCTGCATGAGAACAGGTACCGTTCTGTGCTCGGTGGAGGTCATTGTTCCTCGTGTCTGTCCTCCTGTGCTGACATATGTAGCACCCAGATGCACAGCCTGGACCCTTTCTCCTGCATGTGCTGGGACCAGGCCTGTTCAGCCTGAGGGGCCATAAGTCACCCCATCTCAGGAGCCAGTGTCCAGCTTCCACTCTATGCCAGGGTCCTGCTATCACAGCCACAGGCTCTGTGGCTGGACAAGACTGCTTACTGGCTCAAGAAAAATTGTTTTTGAAATTGTCTTATCTGAGCACACAAAATAATTTAAGGGCTCACACACCATGTATAATCAAATTACCCACTAAAAACCTGGAAGGAAACTGTTCTTATTGCTTCCACTGCATGGTTAAAACACTTTGATATGAGGTTCAGTAAGCAATATGATTCCTTTGAGGATTCGGCCAAAGCCGCCACCAGGACAGAATGCATGAAAAGACAACCCAGGGAAGCGCTTGCCTGGCAAGCCTGAGGTCATGAGTTCGCTTCGCGGTACCAAAAAAAAAAAAAGACAACCCAGGGTAAGACAGGCCTCAGGGAGCCACTCGGCCAACGCAGGGCTGGAGAGCAGCCTGCCGTATTGCTTGTTTCTTGTGATTCCCACTCTGTGGATTTCAAAGCTGGCTGCAGAGCAGAGTCATCTGGGGACACGTTCTTCTCCCGAAATGAATGCGCCTGGACCCCACCTGTACTTCCAGAGGGGTCCTTATTCCACCCCTTTTTATTTATGAGGCATGAAACGTGAATGACATTTCAGCAGAAGCTAGGGATGACCACAAATATGCACCCATGTGAACACCCGGAGTCCCAGGAGCAGGGGACAGAGGCCAGGCCTGAGCACTTCTAGGATGCGGCTCTGTGGCTTCCAGCTCCCCAGGAAAGCCAGGCCTTCTGCTGTTGCCACAGGGACAGCTCAGCCCTCTCTCCTTCCCCTCACCAACTACACAGCCTTGCCAGGATGCTTGGAGCCGCATTCCGAGCACACGAGGGTGATGCTACAGAAGGCTCGGGGAGGGCTGGCGGCTCTGGGAGACTGTGACCACTCGGGCTCTGCTAGTCTCCCTGTCCCTCTGTTCCCCTCCAGGGCTCTGCCAGGGACTGAGCTGCAGTGACACAGGCACCTTCGTGACAAGCCCTCCTCCCTGGGTACCGTGACCCCGGCACCACCACCACAAGCACAGCTGGACCCAAGGCCAAGGGAAGCAGGCCCAGGAGCTCAGCGCCAGTCCTGCCATACTGTCTGAGCAGCAGCGGTGTTACCGAGACCACGGTCCTGCAGAAGGGGACCCCACCGCCTAGCAGGAGAAGGGGCCCGCAGGCCTGGGCCCTCTCCCCCTGCTGGCCTGGGTGCTGGAGGGCTCAGCCCCGGGCTGGTGGGAGCCGCAGTTTCCGCCAAGGTCACCGGACCCTTTCAGGGAGCCCTCAGCCTCTGTGCCACCCACCTCTCGGTCGGGCCATTTGCATCCCCTTAGAGCATGCTGAGGTGCTCTCGGGTGGGGTGGAGAGTGGGGTGCAGATGAGATTAACGACTCTGAGCACTGGGGCGACCCATCAGGACCGCAGTACAACACAGGAGGGCTGATGGGGGAGGATGGAGCCAGGGGAACTGATGCAAGGGCCCAGCCCACGCCCCACCCTAAGCAAGGAGACGGAGAGCTGAGACCGGGTCGACTGCCAGAGCCTTGCGGTGCTGCCATCAGAAGCAGGTTGAGGACCACAGCCCCCGCCCCACCTCCCAGTACAGCGCCTGTGGCTTCCAAGGACGCGGCCAGCCCTTCAGAGAGATGACAGGCAGCCTGGGGGTGGGGGCTCCGCCACACACCAGCAGCACAGGGAAGGAGCACGCGGAATAGGAAGACCATGTGGTGAGTTGCTAAGTGACAGGAGGAAGGAAGGAGGGTCTGGGGGCCTGGGGCGCAGTAGGTGCACACCCCAGACGGACAGTGTGCTGTGCGCACACAACTCCGCCTCCACGGGTGCTGCAGACTGGAGCAGGCCCGCATGGCCTCCCTGAGACTTGGCTGCCTCGCACTGCTAGGAGATCGGGTCTCAGAGTTTTCGTCGCTGTCGCTGTGCACTGGGACCCGGAGCGCTTTACAGCTGAGTTATAGCCCTGGCCCTTCTACAGTGTTATTTTGAGACAGAATCTTACTCTGTAGCCCAGAACATGCAATTTTATTTTCCTGCTTCAGCCTCCCTAGCGGCTGACCAGGGTTATAGGCCTACACCACCACACCCGGCTTTGAGCGGGTTCTGAAGCAAAGTTTTTCTGAGGCAGAACTGCACTCTGAACACATGAACACCAGGGAAGCTGGCTGAGTGTTTCTCAGGACTGCCCCCTCGAGCCATCACCCCCACCCAACGCTCAGGAGCTCCGACCACCCCATAGCAGTCACCACCTCCTGGGTCTTTTCACCAGGAGAAAGAGCGCATGAAGCCAGCCATGATGTACACACCTGTAATCCTAATCCCAGCACTCTGGGAGGCTGAGGCAGAAAGATCACAAGTTCAAACTCAGCTGGGTAACCTGGCATTTTAGCAAGACCTTGTCCCAAAATTAAAGGGAGGAGGAGCTTGCCAGGGTACGAGGCATGTAGCTGAGGGAAAAGATCTTGGGTTCAGTCCTTGGCACCACCAAAGTGAAAAGGCTGCCACGGGCAGTTTCTTCAGGTCAGGAGGTGGCATCTTGCACCCTGGGCAGGGCACACTGCATGCCATCTGCCGGGCCAGGCAGGAACTGTACCCGCCCTGGGCATGGTGCTCAGAAGTCGGCGTCCCGGGAGCAAGGGTGAGGGGTCCAGCTGGAAGTCCAGTCCTTTCCCTGCTTCCCTTGCTCAGCCTGAGCTGCAAAGGCACTGCCAGGTGCTGACTGCCGAACCCAGTGTCCTCCTGCTGGTCTTTAGAAACCCCGCCTGCCACACCCAGAATCCAGTCTGCAGATGAGCTGAGAACAGGGAACCCCAGGAAGCACCACTTTGTCAGGGAAACCATTGCTCTTATAAATTTAAACAAACAACATTTACTGGAAGGCAAGATGTGTTTATTGTGATTTCCAGAGTCACTCCTGAGTATCTGGTTATCCTAACCACGGAGAGACAGCTTATTAGCGTTAGCTGCTGGAGACAAGCATGTGCATTTTCAAGATTTCTGCCTTCACCCCTTTAACCCACAAAAGAACTATAAATAGAGGGGAAGGTCTGGGATTTCCACAGCTAAGTGCTGCTATAAATAGTTTTAAACATTTTCCCACTTTGCCTTCTAGAGGAACACTCCCCACTTCCTTTGCTGGATGACCCCTGGGAATCCAGCGAGACCACATTCAGAAGTTTATTGAGGGAGCTTAACAGAGCTTTTAATGAACCTTTTAGCAACCTTAGAAGTTCCTCTAACCCTGGAAAAACAGGGTACACTGACTTAATAAATGAAAGTAGATATTTCTGGGAAAGGCATTTAAAAAGTAAGCCGTTCATATTTTCACATGTTACTGGGAACTTTCTTCCGAAACACAAAAGTAAGCCCACACCCAGTCGTTCCCTTAAGAGTTCTTGTTTGACTTAGTTAAATACACCGATCCTCCTCCATTTAGCTAGATTGGCCACTAGGTTGGTTCTAGGTTGGTTATTAATTGAAAAATTGATTTCCTTCAACTTCCGTTATGCAGGTACGGCATTCCCCTCGCGACCAGTCGGGGTCCTTAGCGAGCACTGGGAGGCGCTCCCGCGACTGCACTCCGCACCCTGCACCCGCACCCGACACGGCCCGGGGCGCAGAGCCGCGACGCCTGCCCTCTGGCGCCCTCTGCTGGCGCCTATTTCTGAAGACGAAGAAAACAGAATTGGCTCGGGAACATAAGCGAAGACAGAAGGGCAATAAAAACAGGCATGGTTAGTGAGAGGTACATCCCTGTTCTGTGTTTTGTTGCGGGGTGAATCAAACGACTATAAAGTATTTTTAAAAATATTGATGATTTGTTAAAGTTAATAGCCTTTTCTGAGCAGTTTTAGAGTCACACAAAGCTCTGGGCAAAGAGGACCCTTGTCCCTGTAGAGCCCCGGAGCCCCGCAGATCTGCATGGTGCTGGGCGGCGGTGGGACACAGCGCGAGAAACAGGCCCAGACCTCGGATCCGACGGGCGCCCGGCCGCTCGACATCGGCTGCGGAGGGGCAGGCTGGGCGGGTGGGATGCTGGGCATAAGGAGCCCGCCCTGCGTCGCACACCTCATGCACACACTTACTCAAAATGGCTCGTCGATGCAAATTTAAAATACAAAACTGTAAAACTGAGAAGAAAGGAGGAGAGAATCTTTAGGATACTGAGCTTGGCAAAAGTCTTATTTTTGTCACCAAGAGCATAGCATATTTTAAAAATTGAGAGATGCATCTTCATAAAAGGCGGTTCTGGGAAACTAAAATTAAAAACTTCTGTGCTTTGTGAAAAGCATTGTTCAAAAACATGAAAGTAGAAGCCATGGGCTGGGAGAGAAGATTTATGAATCAGGCAAAGGGCTTAAAGCAGAACATAGACAGGATTCCCAGAACATAAAAAGAAGGAAACACAAAATACCTCCCCTTACCTTGGTATGGAGAAAGTCAGCAGACCCCTCAGCAAGGGTGCGCGGAAGTATGCCTGGCGTAGGGCGCCACTGGAGAAAAGCAGACTAAAGCCACGAGGAGCCACGGCTGTGCCTGCCAGGACAGCAGAGGCTAAAATGACCACAGCAAAGGCCCAGAAGACACGGCAACTCTCAGGACAAGGATGTAACTAAGACAGCGGGTTACCCTGAGCCACCACACCAGACACAGCACTTGAAGAAGCCATGCCCTCAGAGGGGCCCTGTGCCGCTGCTCCAGCCCACAGTGTGGCCCGCCCAGGGCCCTGGCAAGCAAACTTTGGATCACCTGACCAGGTGCCGATCCTGAATTAGGAGCCAGCCCTCCATGCCAGCCTGCTCTCAGATTCCCTGCGAAGAGAATGTCATGCTTCCCATCGACCTGTTATTTTAGTTCACTCCTTTTCCTTATTTCACATTTGCTCTAATGTCCACAGACGTAATGAGTGTGGATGGCACCTTTGGCTGTCACATGAAATCACAGGACTCAGAGTTACCTGAACGGGCAGAGGTGAGGTTCTGACCTTTGGGGCTGCTGTCCAGACCCATGGTCCCCCGCTCTTCCAGCGAAGGAGGCTTGGAGGCACTGGGATGGGGGGATGGGTGGGCAGTGGCTCCTCCAAATGGGCACCTGTCACCGAGAGAGCTTTGGGGTGCAGAGCCCGCCCTCCTTGCCCCTGAGGGAAGCCTGCTGCGTGACTTCTACAGGCAGAGACGTGACACTGAGCTGAAACGACACCAAGTACATTCAGTGTGGCCAGGAAAATCTCACTTGACAGAAGTTGGAGTAGAGACGGGTTGGTAAAGCCTGTGTGCCTCACCTTCCCTGTCCATCAGAGCAGGTTAGAGCCCTCGAGGTTCAAGTAGGGAGTGGGCTTCACCTCCCAGTGGGGACGGCAGCAGAATGCACAGTGACCGAGGCGTGGCTGGTGGTCACTCTGAAGCCACCTTCTGCGCCTTTGCCCCATACTAGTGTCCACCCCACAGGGGCAGGGGCTTACCTGCTGTGTCCCCAACACCCAGAACTGTGCCTGGGCCTGGAGGACGCATAGCTCCTGAGTGCGCCAGGGTGGAAATATCACCCATGTTCTGTTCTTGCTGACGTATGGCCTACAAGCGCCCCTCGGAAGAACTACCTTTGTTGACACAAATGTGGGCACAGTGGCTGTAGTGGTGACAATCACTGTAAGGTCTGTTCACACTTGAGAGGTATTTTTGGAAACATGCTCTTCCTCTTAAGTAGCTGCTTTGCTTTCTTTTTCTCTTTTGGGCACTGACACAACCAGCTGATCATCTGATCTCAACACGTGCTCAGTGGTAAGATTTCAGACCTTCAAAGTGTACATTTTGCTTTTATTCAATCTCTCGCCCTATTTTATGTTTCTAAAGTCATTCCTGTTGTCTCATCTTTTGTACTTACTTTAAAACTTTTTTTTTCCAAAACTTTTAGAAACAATGGTAGACAAATTGGTATGAAATGTTTACATGGCCCCACATAATAATTTAAATGACTATGTAGCACATAGGAGTTATTTTTATATCTGTTTCTTGTAGCATTTTATCCACACTTCTATGTAACACTTACTTTGAAAAACTTTTTAAACACTTGTGGTAAATCCTTGCAACTTAAAATTGACCTCTAAAGAACTGTACGTGTACAGGGCAGTAGCACTGTGTGCATCCACATGGCGATGAGTCAATCATGCAGTGCAGTGGCACCGTGTGCATCCACACAGTTATAAGTCAATCCCCAGGGCCCCTTTCCCTTGGCAGAGTGGAGACTCTCATCCATTAAACATCCACTCTCAATTCCCTGACCTCAGCTCAGCAGCTGCCCTTCTGCTTTGTGGCTGTGAACGTGACGGCTCTGGGGAGCCCTGGAAGAGGGGTCGTATGGTGTCTGTGCTTTTGTGCCTGGCTTATTTCACTCAGATAATATTTGCAAGGGTGGTGTGATGCTTTTTGCTGTCTGGTCTTCTGTACACTGCACTCCTCGCAGTGCTGTGTGCTCCTTGGGAGCCTGGACTGTCCTCTCGCCCTGCCTCTCACTCCTCGTATCCGCAGGTGGTGTGACGCATGCTGGCTGAACGACTGCGTGAAGGAGGAGGGTAAACAAAGGTTGTTTATAGGTAGTGATGTCTCTGCTACATTAAGGGGAAAAGCCTATTTTCACAAACCACACAGCAAATAAAGACTTGTGTCCAAAATATCCACAGAACATTTAAACTCGATAGTGAGAAAGTCAATTAAAATAGACAAAAGATTGTAACACACCTTAGAAAAGAAAATATGCAGAGGACAGGTATTTGTGCGAGACACTCAGCCACACATCGTGGGGAAATGCGGTTTAGTGCAGCCCAGCAACCTGTTGTGCCTCTGCACCTGGCCCACACCAGATAGTGACAAAGCCACCGGCAGCCGGGGTGCACAGCCACTGCAGAGCAGAGTTTGGCAGTGCCTGGTAAAAGTGAACATGTACGCCAGACATGCAGGAGTGTTCAGTGCTGTTCTGAGCAGAAGAAGGCAGTTGGAAGAGCTGCACACACAGGCTGTGTCCTGTCTGAGGCCCTCAGGGCGGCAGAACTGGGTCAGTGAGCTGATCAGTATCGGCAGGCCAGGCAAAGGCATGGTGTTGAATTCTATTAGTTTCTGTCTTTCAGAAGTATACGTTATCGTCCTCTCCAGGGATGCTCTGGTGTAGTGCCAGGATGGAACCCAGGGCCTGGAGCCCACCCCAGACGCGCTACCACAGAGCCACACCCGATCCTGAGGGACACTGAGGCGGGTAGAATTCTGTGGTCACAGGGTCTTGGGGAGGTGGTGGATTGCTTGTTATTTTTCTTCCATTGCTTGAAAGATGCTAAGCTGTTTTAGGCCTCTGGCACCCACATGAGAATTCAATTGTCTTCCCCTGTATGTGGATTGCTTTCCTGAGCCTGCACTCTCCCAAGGCAAGAAGCCGGAGAGAGCCTGGAGATAGTGGGCCCGCCCCTCAGTTCCCTCCTCTTCTCTTCTTCCTTTGCTGTCAGGTGACACTGTCTCTCAAGGTAGTTTTCTTCAAGTTCACCCAAACTGGGACTCACTGAGCTTTGTTTTCCCCAGATCAGTTAAGTTTTAAGCATGCTATTATATTTCAAATATTTTCCCCCAGGGAACTTGTTGGCCTTCTCTTCCCGGGCTGCAGTGGCATGAACAGGAGACCTTCTGATGCTCTCTGCTCACGTTCCTTTGCATTTTCGCTTTCCTGGCACTGCAGACGGGTCATTTCTGTGCCTCATTCTCCAGTGTTTATGACACCTGCTTCTGCTCCTGAGACATCAGGGCACACTCTTGTTTCCATGTGATGTTTCAGGCCTCAGATCCCCATTTTGTTCTTTTTCATAGTTTTTCTCTGTTGAATGTTTCTCTTTTCACTTATTTCAATCATAGTTCTACCACCTGTGCGAAGATGGCTAATTTCAATAACCAGCCCACTGCATAGTTAGCCTGAGTTTGTCCATCGTCTTTCTTGTTGAGAAATGGTCCCATTTGCCTGGTCCTATTTGCCTAGTTTCGAATGGCTGAGAGTGAAGCCTCCCCGTCCTTGTCTCCAACCTGTAGGCTCCCTGTGAGACCCAAGGGAAGCAGAGGTTCCAGATGGTGCCATGCTGAGTTCACCCCCAGTGGGAACCGCATTATGCCTGCAGCCAGTGTGACGGGTTCCCAGGACCTTGTAAAACCATTCTGAGATAAAGACCAACCGCAGCCGCCCGCCCTGCTGGTCAACTCTTGCCTTTGGCCCCCTTCCCTGTAAACCCCCCAGTTTCTGTCAGCCCCCAAAGAGACAGACTTTGGACCTCTCTTTCTGTCCTCCCAGCCTGGCCACACTGACCAAAGCTCCATTCCTGCCCTTCGCTGTGGCATCATGGGGCAGTGGCCGGGCCTGCTCTGCTGGGGCTTCCAGGGCCAGGGCTTCTGCCACAAACCCCAGTCCGCTCGTCAGAATGCTGTTTTGTGGGTTCAGCAGATCTACTGCAAGTTCCTTCCTGCTGCCCGTGGATGGGTTCTCCACGCTGTCCACACTGCCCCACCTGGCCTGTGCAGTCCCTGGCAGGGAGGAGCTGGGATCCCCTCCTGGTGGTCTGAGCCCTGGACAGATTCCTCCCTGATGTCCGCATCCACTGCAGTCCTGCAGGTTTGCAGGTGAAAAACTGGTTTCAGGGTTGGGCCAACACAGAGAAATGTAACAGAGAAAAGACAAGACCTGCCTGCCCTCGACACAAGGGGCCCCTTCCCTTCAAGTTCTTGTTTTCAGAGTGCCAGAGCAGCCTGTGGGAAAGGCAAGAGAGGAGAGAAAGGAAGCCGGGTCCCGGGACTCGGGAGGCCAGGCCACTGTTCAAGCCCTTCTTCCTCCTCCCATCTTCCTGCCCGTGTCCACCTTTCCCATCTCCAAGCAGCCACTCTTTTGTCCCCCTCGTTAGCTGTGACGGGCTGAGTGAGAAGCGGTCTGGTGCCTCCCTTCCTGTGCTGGGGCCTGGCCGGGCAGGACCGTCCCTCGTCCCTCTGCACCCTGGGACACCATCAGTGTCTGACCCAGCATAGGCCAGGCTAAAGCAAGAATAATTGCTGCATGCATGCATGGCCACCAAAGAGGAGTGAACAACAGATTCTGAGGTAATTTTTCAAAAGAGAATTTAAAATATATGCAGCGAGTCTAAAGGTGACATGATATTGTGACGACGACGATGATTCTTTTGCTTAAGGATTGAGACCAGTGGCAGAAACTCTGTAGACACAGCAAGTTTTGAAAGAATTTAAATGGAAGGATTTTTCTCCAGCTGTAATATTACCTAAAAATTACAGCTCTTGGCAGAGAGGTAACTTGAAAGTAATGGGCCATTCCAAAAACAACAGAAATTGGCATGGATTTTGGAAAGAGAAAGAACTATGTAAAAATCTAGGCTTTAAATTTTGAGCATAAAACTGGCCCTAACATGGTGTGGAAAGTAAAGCGATGCACATTACCCTCCCCCTGCTCTTTCCCATCCCTCTCCCTCCTCCTCCTCCCCCTCTTCCCCCTCCATCCCTACACTGCGTGTCTGTGGTGTCATCGGGCCCTGGTGCCCTTGCAGCCCAGGAAGGTGACAGGAAAGTGTCACAGGCCAAAGCCGAATGCTGGGCTGTGTGTGCAGGGCACAGGTCCCTGTGATGCTGCTGGTGTGCCCGACGTCCCCAGGCAGGCAAGAGGGGCACTCTGGGGGCCTCAGAGAGCAGTAGGCAGATGGGGCCCGGTGCTACCACCCTGCCGCCATGGGAGGGTTGGGAAGGAGGTCACACTCCGCTCTCAGCAGAGTGGAGTCATTCGTTCAAATGACAGAAATCACTGGACACCACAGGTCAGCAAGGCAGTTCTGTTGAGTCCAGCAGTCTTATTATTGCTGAACTTTCAATGTGATTCATAAGAATAAACCTTGGGAAACCAAAGTGACCTCTAATAGTTGTTTTAAAGCACAAAAGTCCTTAAAAACAGTCTCACCACTATCTGGAGTTACAAGCAGCATGAAGAATAATCTCAGACAACAGCTCCGAGCTCATCGTGGAGGGAAGATGGGGGCTGGTGTTTGACTGGTTCTGCTAAGGGTCATTTCAAGCTACTTGTGGTGTGGCATTCTGATCAGACTCTGGATGCTGCTGCCCCGTGGGGTTGGGCCAGGCCGCGTGGGCCCATGGTCTCACAGCCAGTATGAAGGAACTGTAGCTTCGGATGCAAGAAGGGGCAAGTGGCTGCATATTAGGCAGCAAGTCCCATCACAGGTGTTACAGGCAGCTGAGTTAGAAGTATTATAGGCAGACAGACAGGGCCAGGCCCTCGCAGGAGCCAACATGGAAGATGAGAAGATACCTGTGGGCCACCAGACTTGAAGACAAAAAGACTAAACAAATACACCCACATACCTCCTTAGGTGTAAACATCAGGGATTGATATTCTAAATAGGCAGTGATCTCCTTAAAGAGTCCCTGACCCAACCTCTTACCAGAAAAGCCCGTTCTGTATGCATGCCTGCTTGCTACATGATGGCTTCCCCATCTGATCCCAATTCAATCCGTTTTACGTAGTTTTGCTTTATAAAAATCCCTAAAAAAGACAATCTTGGGCAACCCACTCGGGCCCCTCTTCTGTCTCTCTCTTGGACAGATGCTTTCTTTCCCTCAATAAATATATTCTGCTCTTAATCTCCGTTGTTCCTAAAATTCATTCTTCGGTTTTAGAGAACAGGAACCAGATATCGTTCAGGGTGGGAGTTTCTGTTTTCCTGTACCAGTCCCAGGGCAGGAAGCTCAGTGCAGGCTCTGTGCCCTTCATCTGGGGCCATGGCCCTTCTGGGAGGAGAGGGGCACTGTGGATGTCGGTCCTGTCCCTGCCTCTTGTTGTGGGGCACTGGGAGTCTGTGTGCCAAGGTGCACTTTTCCCCAAGGACGAAGCCACTCTCTTCCTCCTATGGGCACCATGTTCTAATGAGGTCACAGCGAGGTGGGGGGGGCATCCACCATGAGAATCTGTGGTGAATCCGGCAGCACTCTGCAGAGGACGTGGAGCTGCTGGGGTCAGGCAGGGCTGAAAGAGAGTACCGGTGAGTGCAGCCACTAGCAGGAAAGCACCGAGGACTGAGGTCAGAGGGCTTCTAGGTGCCATTTGGGGTGGAAACTTGTGGAACTCACTGGTACTGATACAGGAAAATAAAACTCCCAACCTGAATGATATCACAGTTTGTGTTCTCTAAAATCAAAGAACGAATTTTAGGAACAACAGAGGTTAAGAGCAGAATGTATTTATCGAGAGAAAGAAAGCTTCTGTCCAAGAGAAGGACAGAATGGGGCCCGAGTGGGTCCCTCCCCACTCTGTCTTTTCTAGGGACTTTTATAGAGAAAAATGATGAGGTGAGGTGGGTCCAAGGTAGGGGAGATGGACTAAACTATGGTCAGCCAATAAGACTGCAAGGATAAACATTCAGGTAAGACTGAGTGGACTGGGATCAAATGGAGAAGCGAGTCATGTAGCAAGCGGGCATGAATGCAGAGCGGGGCTTTTCCCATAAGGGGTCAAGTCAAGGACTTCCTGGCTTTTTGAAGGTAGTTGTTACTTACTTACCAATCCCTACAATTGCTGATTTTTTTTTTTTTTTCGGTACTGGGGATTGAACTCAGGACCCTGCGCTTGCTAGGCAAGCGCTTATTCCACTGAGCTATATCCCCAGCCCCTTACTTACCAATCCCTGACATGTACACCCAGAGGATATGTGGCTGCATTTGTTCAGCCCCCTTTGTCTTGAGGTCTGGCCCACAGGTGTCTTATCTTCTATGTTGGCTCCTTCGAGGGTCCGGCCCTGTCTGACTGCCTATAATATTAATATCTATCTCAGCTGCCTATAACAGTACCGATGCAGGAAAACAGAAATGCCCAACCTGAACGATATCTGGGAAAGCTTCTGTCCGAGAGCGGGACATGAGGGGGGCCCGAGTGGGTTACCCAGGACTCCGTCTTTTCTAGGGATTTAATAGAGAAAAACCATGAGGTGAGGCGAGTCCAAGGTAGGGAAAATGGACAAAACTATGGTCAGCCAATAAGAATTGTTCCGCTAAAACTGATTAAATTGGGATCAAATGGGGAAGCAAGGCTCTTCCTGTAGAGAGTTGGGCTAGTGACTCTTCCTGGCTTTTTCAAGGTGATGATTGCCTTGTAAGAGAAATTTTCTCTAGTAACAATGATACATGAGCTGTGCTAAACCACCCTCCTTTCCCCCTTCCAGGAGTTAAGCTGTTACAATGTGTAGCCGCCCAAGGACAGAGTAAACCAGAGGGCCTGAACTGTCAAGATAGGACAAACCTCATGACTACGGAATTTGTAAAATACACCTTTCCTGGGCTACTTCTATCCATATTAGGAAACAACCTCTGCCACTAACCCCAGACCTCCACGTAGCTATTTCCCCCAATGAATGTAAAAACCCCTTTAAAGTAACCAATGCCATCTGCTTCTGTAACCGCGCTTGCAAAAACCCCTCCTCCCTTTGTTCTAAAGCATATAAGCCCTGCTCGGGCCCAACTCGGGGCTCTCTGTTCCTGTGTGTTCAGTGAGCCCCACGCATGCCTGGATAATAAAGACCCCTTGCGAATTGCATGAGTGAGTGTCTGTTGGTGTCTTCC